>JAMFTS010003643.1:0-21382 GCA_028095005.1 Rhynchospora pubera
CTCTACTTTAATATCATAAAGCTCTACTTTGTGTTCAAAGTATATGCAGCGATTTATAATCGCTGCACTAAGCTCTTTTCGAAAACGCTCAGTCATCTCATTCAGACTCATTTGTTCATTCTTGAATTGAACAAGAAATTCACAAAGTTGATCTAAAAGGATTCCGTTTAAACGAGCGTGTGCACGTGAAGTTCTTGCACAATTTTTATACAATTGTGCTTCTCTACCCTCTTCTATATGTCCATAGAAGACATATCTGCGCCGAAAACAATTTTCACTAAAAGAGATAGTTTTAGTGTTAACTGGAGTAACACTTTTTGCATCTTTTCGCTTAGATAACCAAAAATCGACCCTCTGTAACCATTCGTCGTTAGTAATGAGTTTCGTACTAAGCATAACCATAAACGAACATAAGTGAAAGATTATCACCCTGTTCAAAATGTAGTCTGAAACAAAGACTTCGACTACGTCTTGCAACTTCGAAATACTCAATTTGGAATTTTTCATGCTCCTCCTACACTATAAAAAAAAAAAAGAAAAATAAAAAATGTGAAAATATTCACTTAATATTTGATCCATTCGATGGATCAGTTAACTATAAAAATGCAATCTTCCGATGCGCCTTGGACTGAATAGATCTGCTTCTCTTTGTTCTTACGACGGAGTTGTTCCCTTATTTTGATTTTCAATGGGATGAAATCAAAATGAGCCCTTTCTGATACAGAATCTACTGCAAAAAGGTGAGGTACACAGTATATAGTCTTTTGAGTTTAATGCGATAAAATAAAGTGACATAGTTTCTATTTCTCTTAAGGAGTATTTCCATGGGTTTGCCTTGGTATCGTGTTCATACTGTCGTATTGAATGATCCCGGTCGATTGCTTTCTGTTCATATAATGCACACAGCTCTAGTTGCTGGTTGGGCCGGTTCGATGGCTTTATACGAATTAGCGGTTTTTGATCCCTCTGACCCCGTTTTTGATCCAATGTGTATGATTATGATCATACATCTTTTAGATTATGATAATATCTCTTAGATTCAGCATCATGGCTGAATGGTTAAAGCACCCAACTCATAATTGGCAAATTCGTAGGTTCAATTCCTACTGGATGCACCCTAATGGGAATGTTCAATAAGTTGGCTCTCTATGGATGGATCTCATCATCCATCCATAACGAATTGAATATGGTATATTCATACCATAACATAGGAAGATTAAGAACTCGAATCCTGATCAATACTGGGACTCATAGGGAAGAAATTGGAGTTATGGATGGAATCAAATATGGAGTAGTTACAGGAAAAAGTCTTCGGTTATTGGGAAGAATCAATATACATACTTCTAATGCCGAATCAGATCAACTAAGACAGAAATCAAGTAAGTATTGGGTTGAACTCTTCTTTGGTGTTCAGGTAATGGCTATGAATAGCCATCGACTACCCCGAAAGGGTCGAAGAGACCTATTATGGGACATGCAATCCATTACAGGCATATGATCATTACGCTTCCATCAGGTTATTCTATTCCACCTCTTCTAGAGATTCTAAAGAAAAGAACTTCAAGAAAAATACTTAATAACACGGCGATACATTTATACAAAACTTCTAGTCAAGTACACGCAATGGAGCTGTAGACAGTCAAATGAAATCCAATCCACGAAATAATCTGATCTATGGACGGCATCGTTGTAGTAAAGGTCGTAATGTCAGAGGAATCATTACCGCAAAGCATAGAGGGGGGGTCATAAGCGTCTATACCGTAAAATCGATTTTCGACGGAATCAAAAAGACATATCTGTAGAATCGTAACCATAGAATACGACCCTAATCGAAATACATACATTTGTCTTATACACTACGGGAATGGTGAGAAGAGATATATTTTACATCCCAGAGGGCTATAATTGGAGATACCATTGTTTCTGGTGCAGAAGTTCCTATATCAATGGGAAATGCCCTACCTTTGAGTGCGGTTTGAACTATTGATTTACGTAATTGGAAGTAACCAATTAGGTTTACGACAAACCTAGAAATCGATCACTGATTCAATTGGAGTACCTCTATGGAATAGACCTCAACAGAAAACTGTTGAGTAACGGCAGCAAGTGATTGAGTTCAGTAGTTTCTAATAGAGAATTATTGACTCTAGAGATATGGTAATATGGAGAAAATTGTTTGAAGCACGTACCGAACCGGAAGCGCCTCTTCTTTCAAAGAGAGGAGGACGGGTTATTCACATTTCATTTGATGGTCAGAGGCGAATTGAAAGCTAAGCAGTGGTAATGAAGATCCCCCGAAGAGATGTCTCCTACGTTACCCGTAATATGTGGAAGTATCGACGTAATTTGATAGAGTCATTCGGTCTGAATGCTACATGAAGAACATAAGCCAGATGACGGAACGGAAAGACCTAGGATGTAGAAGATGATAACATGAATGATTCGGCAGATTAGGATTCCTATATATCCACTCATGTGATACTTCATTATACGATGAAAAGATCTATTTTTTTCGATATCATCATATACATCTAGAAAGCCGTATGCTTTGGAAGAAGCTTGTACAGTTTGGGAAGGGGTTTTTTTTGATAAAAAAGAAGAATCTACTTCAACCGGTATGCCTTTAGGCACGACCATACATAACATAGAATTCAAACATGGAAAGGGCGGACAATTAGCTAGAGCAGCAGGTGCTAGAGCGAAACTGATTGCAAAAGAGGGTAAATCGGCCACATTAAGATTACCATCTGGGGAGGTTCGTTTGATATCCCAAAACTGCTTGGCAACAGTCGGACAAGTGGGTAATGTTGGGGTGACCCGAAAAAGTTTGGGTAGAGCTGGATCGAAGTGTTGGCTAGGTAAGCGTCCTGTAGTAAGAGGAGCAGCTATGAACCCTGTGGATCATCCCCACGGGGGCGGTGAAGGAAAAGCTCCAATTGGAAGAAAAAAAACCCGCAACTCCTTGGGGTTATCCTGCGCTTGGAAGAAAAAGTAGGAAAAGGAGAAAATATAGTGATAGTTTGATTCTTCGTCGCCGTAAATAGGAACATTCCAAATCGAATTTCCAAAATTCGATGGGATGGGCGAACGACGGGAATTGAACCCGCGCATGGTGGATCCACAATCCACTGCCTTGATCCACTTGGCTACATCCGCCCCTTATCTAGCTAAAGGATTTTCTCTTTTTTGCATTCATCATTATTGTATTTATTCTGACCTCCATACTTAGATCGAGATATTGGACATAGAATGCCAATCTTTACCATGTCAAAAAAGGAGTAATCAGCTGTGATAGGTCAACAAGAAAGATTTGTAGCTAATCCAAAGAAAAGATTTGTAGCTAATCCAAAGAAAAGATTTGTAGCTAATCCAAAGGAAAGATTTGTAGCTAATCCAAAGGAAAGATTTGTAGCTAATCCAAAGAAAAGATTTGTAGCTAATCAAAAGAAAAGATTTGTAGCTAATCATTTATTCGAAAAAATGGAAAAAATCAAAATGGGGAAGGAGAAAGAAATAATAGTCACTTGGTCTCGGGCATCTAACATTCTACCCTCAATGGTTGGCCATACATTCGGTATTCATAATGGAAAGGAACATATACCTATTTATATAACAGAATCTATGATAGATCACAAATTGGGAGAATTCGCGCCTACACGGAATTTCGCGAGAGATGCAAGAAACGATAACGATAAAAAATCTGTAATGAAGAATAAAAAAAAATAGGGATCAAACAAATATTAAGGAGATCTTATGAAAAATTGGAAAAAGCTAGGGGAAAATCCTATGAAAAAGAACTCGAGTTTAACTTCAGGTAAAGAAGTAAAGGTTTTAGCTCAACATATCCATATTTCTGTTTCCAAAGCACGAAGAGTCATTGATCAAATTCGTGGACGTTCTTATCAAGAAACACTTATAATACTATATTTCATGCCTTATCAAGCATCTTATCCCATTTCTAAATTAATTTATTCTGCAGCAAAAAATGCAAATCATAATATGGGTTTAAAAGAAGCGGATTTATTCATTAGTAAAGCCGAAGTCAATAGAGGTGCTATTAAAAAAAAGGCAAGACCCCGTGCTCAAGGACATAGTTTTCCAATAAAAAGAACCACGTGTCATATAACAATCGTACTAAAGGAAAAACCGAAATCTTTCTTAGATCAATCTAAGATTTAGATTCCTATGAAATTCCAAAAATATGGATAAAAAAATAAAATAGGGAGGAATTATGGGACAAAAAACAAATCCACTTTGTTTCAGACTTGGTACAACCCAAAGTCATCATTCTATTTGGTTCGAAGAACCAAAAAAATATGCTACGGGTATACAAGAAGATCAAAAAATACGAGATTTTTTCAAGAATTATGTACAATATAGGCTCAACAAATATTACCAAATGGTTGTCAAAGAAGTAAACCAAAGGAATACAAAATATGAAAACATTCGAATACCTCCCTTAGGCTTCGAAGGAATTGTACGAATAAAAATTGAAAAACAAGCAAATAAAATACAAAAACCATTTATACGAATAAAAATATATAGCGGATTCGTGCCAAAATTCTTACTCAAAGAAAACACATTGGCCCATTTCCGGGAAAATATAAAAAAACAAGAATTTTATTCTGTATACCCCAGCCCCAGAAAAATCACTGTTCACCTCGAAAAAGCTGAAATACATTATAGACAACCTAATCTTCTTGCAGAATATATAGCCTTACAATTAAAAAATAGAGTCCCCTATAGAAAGACAATGGCACAAGCTATTGATTTAGCTAGAAAAACAGATACAAAAGGAATAAAAGTAAAACTCGCAGGTCGTATCGATGGAAAAGATATTGCACGTAAAGAAGGTAAAAGAGAAGGTAAACTTCCCCTACAAATAATTTGTAGCAAAATAGATTATGGTTCTCATACAATTCAAACAATCTATGGAGTGCTAGGCCTAAAATTTGGATATTTAGAAAGTAGAGAAAGAAAAGTTGCAAACAAATATATATATATATTTTACTTTTTCTTTCTATTTGATAGCAATGATAGAAGAAAAAAAGACAAATTCTTTCATGGATTCTTTTGCATTAAAGAGAAACAAGCAGTTCGAATTAGTTAGGGTTAAATAATAATTTCATTGATTTTTTTTATTTAGTATAATTGCTATGCTTAGTGTGTGATTCGTTAGTTTTTTCTTTCAAATTGAAAAGTTTAACATTTTCAAGCGGGGGCTGAAAAAATCAACTAACCCTTACTCAAAACTTGTTTCTATTTCAAGGTAAAAAAACTAAAAACCAACTTATTGCTTCGTATTATCAAGATCCCCCCAAACAGTCACTATATGAATAAATCATATATTTGTAGCAACTGAAATCTCTTCTTTATTTTCTAATTCATAGAGAAAAAATCCGATTTTGCTAAGTCAAACTAAAGGGGGTGTGGATAAAAGGAAGGCTGATAGAAAGAAAGAACAAAATATCCATGTTATATAATCCCATTATGTATGGTCTATAAATTACTAAAAGAAAAAGCAGTGTCACAAAGCATCAAATTTTTTCATTTTATTCTTAATCAAATATCCAATTCAAAAATAAAGAAAAAAGAGAAATATGAATAAAATAACAAAGAATAAAGAGTCTGGAGTTAATAAAACTAAGGAAATTAACTTGAAAACAAATTTTGTTGAAAGCTCCATTGTAGAGTTTGGGCCTAATCATGAATAGAGAAGCTAGGGGAACGACAGAACCTGTGATTTTATAGAATTCTATTTAAAACAAATTCTAAGAATTCATTAGGTAGGATGGCGGAACAAACCAAAAAAATTTCATTTTTCTGAAAGTCATGAATGAAACTTACGAATGAAAGAAAAAAATGAAAGAGAAAAGAGTAAATATTCGCCCGCGAAATACCTATTGATTCACGGAATCAAAATATTTGAACACAATTCATTCAATAGAAATCAAAATCAGAAAAGAAAAGATTCATTATAAAACAAACATCATATTCTATGTGTATTCTATTAAATAGAAATAAATGAACACACACCTTGGCTTTCTTTTTTTGTATATTTTTTTGTATCAAACTATTCTGATTTTATTGAAAAAAAAATTGAATTCAATTCAATGATTGAATAATCAAAATTGAACCCTTTTATTCCTATTCGCGAGGAGCTGGATGAGAAGAAACTCTCATGTCCTGTTTTGCAATAGAGATGAGATTTCACCATCGACTATAACCCAAAAAGAACTAGATTTCGTAAACAACATAGAGGAAGAATGAAGGGAGTATCTCGTCGAGGTAATTCGATATCTTTTGGCAGATATGCTCTTCAAGCACTTGAACCTACCTGGATTACAGCTAGACAAATAGAAGCCGGGCGAAGGGCAATAACACGATATGTGCGTCGTGGGGCAAAAATATGGGTACGTATATTTCCCGACAAACCTGTTACAATTAGGACTACGGAAACACGCATGGGTTCAGGTAAAGGAGATCCAAAATATTGGGTATGCGTTGTTAAACCAGGTCGAATACTTTATGAAATGGGTGGAGTATCAGAACCTGTAGCTAGAAGAGCGATCTCAATAGCTGCTCACAAAATGCCTATACAAACTCAATTTCTTATTTCAGAATAGAAATATAGAAGAAAACCAAAAAATAAGGTATTCAAGATTAAAAAGCAAGTGTAGATTTCTATTTTATGGAAAGAAAATATTTCTTTCTTCTTTTTTTTTATCTTTTTGTACTGAAATTCAAAAATTGAAATTAAAAACATATGATTCAACCTCAGACCATGTTGAATGTAGCAGATAACAGCGGTGCTCGAAAATTGATGTGTATTCGAATCATAGGAGCGAGTAATCAACGATATGCTCAAATTGGTAATGTCATTGTTGCTGTAATCAAAGAAGCAGTTCCCAATATGTCTCTAGAAAAATCAGAAGTAATTAGAGCTGTAGTTGTACGTACACGTAAGGAATTGAAACGCGAAGATGGTATGATAATAAAATACGATGACAATGCAGCAGTTATCATTGATCAAAAAGGAAATCCAAAGGGATCTAGGATTTTTGGTGCAATCACTGAAGAATTGAGAAAATTTCGTTTTACTAAAATCCTTTCATTAGCTCCTGATGTATTATAAACACTAGTAAATAAGACTAGAAAATATATATATTTTCTAGTCTTATTGGGTATCATCTATTTGAAATAGATGAAATTCTTGGATTGTTTCTCAGGTATATATTCTTTCTCGAATGAAAAAAAAATAAAACATGTTGATTACATAACAATTAGCGAGAATCCATAAGCTTAGTTCGTCATGAGTAAAGACACTATTTCCAATCTTATAACTTTGATAAGAAATGCTGACATGGCTAAAAAAGAAACTGTTCGAATACCATCTACAAATATTACGGAAAGCGTGGTTAAAATACTTTTAACTGAAGGTTTTATTGAAAATGTTCGAAAACACCAAGAAAATCAAAAAAATTTCTTGATTTTAACTCTACGATATAGAAAGACTCAAAAAGGAATATATAGAACTAGAACTTTTTTAAAACGTATAAGCCGACCTAGTCTACGAATTTATTCAAAATATCAACGAATTCCTAAGATTTTAGGCGGAATAGGAATTGTAATTCTGTCTACTTCTCGGGGTATAATGACAGATCGAGAAGCTCGACTTCAAAGAATTGGAGGAGAGATTTTGTGTTATGTATGGTAATCCTCATAAAAATAGAAAAAAATATAAAAGAGAAAGCTGTCAGAAATACAAAAGAGAATATTCGAATTAGAAATCATTAATTCTATCAGTTTCAAGTGATTTTGTACATCCAAAAATTTATTAATATGAATCGAATCCATGTTGTTTATGAAAAAAAACAAGAGTGGCACTCCTAGAAAAGATAACAACAGGAAAAGACGACTTGTGTATGAAGGAACCATTGTGGACCCGATCAAAGATATCCTTTTCCACGTGCGTTTGGATCATAATAATCAAATCGTTCTGGGTTATCTCTCTGGCAATATACGTCGTAATCATATACTTGTAGTACATGGGGATAGAGTCAAGATCGAAATCAGTGAGTTTGATTCAAAAAGAGGAAGGATTGTGTATCGATTTCCCCGTCCCCGAGTATTCTCTGATGGGATAGAACAAACCAAAGATGATCATAAAGCAATGGAGGATCCCACTTCTCCTAAATCATTGTTGGACCCAGAAAACACAAATCCAATGAGCGGCGATTCCGCAGAGGAAAGAGATAGCAAAGACACAAAGCCTAACCAAGATTAGGCAGATTCGGGTGATTTTTCTCTTTCTGGGACCCCTTTGGAAATTATTGATTCCAATAAAATAAAGAGATGAGTCTTATTTCTTCCCAGTGAATTCAACAAAAAAAAAAAGATAACAAATAAAAACTATGAAAATTGGAGCATCAGTTCGCAAAATTTGTCAAAGATGCCGCCTAGTTCGTAGGCGCAGACAACTTACAGTGATTTGTCCCAATTTGAAACATAAAAAAAGGCAAGGTTAATCTTTCTCATTCAAAAAAACCTTTCTTTAGAAATTCTTAATCACTTTGTTCAACGATTTTCTCGATACAGAAAAAAAGGAAAAAGTGGATTTCTGGACAATTCAATTCTTTTTTGATCTTCAAAATCCTAACCAAGAACAGTGAAGAATTCAAAAAAACGGAAAGAGAGGGATTCGAACCCTCGGTAAACAAAAGCCTACATAGCAGTTCCAATGCTACGCCTTCAACCACTCGGCCATCTCTCCTACGATATATATTTATATTCACATTCTATATTTACATCAAGAAAATACTCCAAGGACCTATTGAAAAGGAAATAATCGTAACAGGGATTTTTTTTTTACAGAATTTGGTACTTTATTTTTCCTTTTTTATTAGGATCATTTTCCCTTGGGAAAATGAAAAACATTTTCAAATAGAACGAATTACTAAATTATGTCTAGATCTCGTATAAATGGGAATTTTATAGATAGGACTTTTTCAATTGTAGCCAATATCTTGTTGGGAATAATTCCAACAACTTCAGGAGAAAAAAAGGCATTTACCTATTACAGAGATGGTGCGATTTGATTCTTTTTTCTTGGTTTTTTTTAGCTTTAGTTAAGTCTTAGCAAGAAAAATGTGTTGCGGAATAGAAAAAAACCCAATCATGAAAAGAAATCTACGCTTGGTGAAGGTGAAGTTTGGGTGGGGATAGAACCATCAATCCATCCCTTCAATCGTGTATCCTCGATTGATGCAATCTCAAATGCCTCAATTGTCAATTTGAGGCATTAAGCGAAAGATTAGACCTATAGATTTATTCGTATTGCGGTCAATCCTACTCTAGTAATAAGGCCTATTAAGTATAGGGAAAAAGCACTACACGTAGGAATCAACAGAACAAAAACTTTGTTCGAAATACCCCTTTTCCTTATAGGAATCGGGACTAATAAGAATGGTTAGGACAACAAACATCCATTTCGTTCGTACTTTGGATACCCATAAAACCATCAAAGATCGTTGAAGTGACTAATTCTCAGAAACAGCAAGCGTTAAAAACAAAGAAATTATTGGACTTCCCTTTTTCATCTAAATAATATATATATTATTTATATGTTGAATTGGTATTCAGAAAAAACCTCTGATTAAAAGGTTGACTAGAGATTTCTTGTAAAAATGCTAGCTTCTTTCAGTTCATAAAAATATGAGAATAGTCGATTTTCATTCAAAAGATTTTTTTTCTCAGTATTATGCGCAGAAGGTAGGAGCCGTATGAAATGAGAATATCCTGTACGGTTTTGGAACGGAGACCTTTTCAATAGACTGAACGACCGTAACGAATGTTGGCTCAATCCGAAGGAAATTATGCAGAAGCTTTACAGAATTATTATGAAGCTACGCGACCAGAAATAGATCCTTATGATCGAAGTTTCATACTCTATAATATAGGCCTTATACACACAAATAATGGGGAACATACAAAAGCTTTGGAATATTATTTTCGAGCACTAGAACGAAATCCTTTTTTAGTTCAATCGTGCAATAATATTGCCGTGATCTGTCATTACGTGCGGCTATCTCTACTATAGAAAAAAAAGTAGCTATTAGAAAAAATGGGGTTTCTACATGGAAATCGTCAAAAGTCACGATTTTTGTGAGCTGTAGCAAATAAAAAGAATTCGCGAGAACCAAAATAGGAAGAAAAAAAAGATATAGCCTTTATCTATGGATAAAAAATAAAAAGGATAGAGCAAGCACCGTAAAGATCAATTATCGAGCTATTGTGTCGATACAATTAAGAACTGCTTACTTATGCCATGATAGGGGGATATTAAGTTAGGAATCCACTTATGTAATCGAGTTGATCCACTAAGATGCTAAGCAGCGGTGTAGTATTAGATCCTAAGGATAGTAAGTTCTTTTTCTTCTTTAGAGAATTCTTTTTCAAAAATTCTATAAAATTTTCTTATAAGAAAATGAGATAGTTACTTTTCAGAAAATCCTAAAAAAAATATATAGAAACTATACATAGTTTATTATTCGGAAAGTGGGAAGAAAAGATCAAACTTATTTATTATTAAATAAATTAGCGTTTTAAACTAATCGTAATGCATTTTTTTTTTATAAAAAAGTTTATCTAAAATCAAGGCAAAATGAATTATTAATTTAACTAAATTATCATATTAGTTATGTCTTATTATATATGTCATATAAGACATATGAATAGAATATAAAAAAGAATATATTACGGAGCCGTATGAGATAGTAAACTCTCAAGTACGGTTTTTTAGGAAAGAATTTTTCTATTCCGACCGGGGAGAACAAGCCATTCTAGAGGGCGATTCTGAAATTGCAGAAGACTGGTTCAATAAAGCTGCCGAATACTGGAAGCAAGCTATAGCGCTCACTCCAGACAATTATATTGAAGCACGTAATTGGTTGAAGATCACAAAGCGTTTCAAACTTGAATAAGATTCACTTGAATAACATTACTCTGTCTTTTACTTTTGAATTTCCATTCAATTCATTCAATTGAGTTTTTAAAAATTTTAGTTAATTAAGCTATAGGGTTTCTTATTTCTTTTTTCCTATTAAAGGAAAGAAGATATAATTAATCATTTTATGACCTTCTATTTACCATTCGGAAGAAGAATTCTTGTGTTTTTTTATTATACTTTTTCTATATCCCTTGTATTTGGCTTAATATTTTTCTATATTATATAATATAGAAAAACGATATAAAAAAAATAGAATTCGAGTGAAAAATTAGAAAGGGCTCATTTTGATTTCATCCCATTGAAAATCAAAATAAGGGAACAACTCCGTTCGTAAGAACAAAGAGAAGCAGATCTATTCTATACCAGATAAGCCCATACGGCACCTTGCAATATAGGGGGAGATTGCATTAGAATTGATCAAAGAATAAGTGAATATATTCACTCACGAATTTGTATTAAAGTACACCAATAAAATTTTTTATTATGATGAATCCAAATGGCAATTACAGATGGAAATCTATTGTAACATCACTATGTTACGATAAATTTCGAGACGTAGTCCAATTCTTTCTTGCGGACTACGTTATAAATAACGTTACGATATATAGCATATGTCGCTGTATTGTGCTGCTTAAAAAAGAGCACATTACTAAGGAAGAATGTGTTAAAATGATACATTTTTTCGTATCTGGACGACAAAATGCTTGTCGAGTCGACCCTCAACCAAATCCGTTTATTTGCCGTTTATTGGTTTCTATACGGCGCAGACGTCTCTTTTTTCGACACGTCGAAGAAGACAGAGAGACGGTTTTCTATACTCATTGTAACGAAAGTTCTTTTGAAGACACCCGTTTAAACGGGGTCCTTTTAGATAAACTTTCGGAACTTGTTGTTCAATTCAACAATGAAAAACTTGACATCGATGAAGTAACGGCACGTTTTGAGGAAGAAATTAACAAAAGAATGAAAAATAACTTTGAAAACAAACTGCTATCCTGTAACAAGATAGCGGATACTCTTAGTTTGATCGATTTTTTTGTTAAGAGCAACCCGAATTTCGCATTGTGCAACTTTCTATCCGAAATTATAGAAAATGCACTATTCGATCAAAAGGTCAATGCATCTTTGCAAAATGGAAACACATTAGAATCCTTTTCATTCTATGATGTTTTTCCGCCCTTCTTAATAAGGTTTTGCAGAGGCAAAAATCTCCTTTTTAAAATAGTGCTTTTAACTTCTCTTTGCTCCGAAGATCGCATTTCGATCGACGAGTTTATATCTAAACTTGAAAAGCTTTTTCAAGATTATGAATCTAAAATGGAATTCCTGGAGTTAGTAGAAAACGCTAGCTACGATAAAAGCCAAAATTTTAGGCTTTTATCTTCACCTAACAAAACTGTTCTTATTCAAACACTGGATTTTTATACTCTCTCTAAGTCATATTTA
This sequence comes from Rhynchospora pubera, assembly GCA_028095005.1. Taxonomy (NCBI): domain Eukaryota; kingdom Viridiplantae; phylum Streptophyta; class Magnoliopsida; order Poales; family Cyperaceae; genus Rhynchospora; species Rhynchospora pubera. Next base: position 12,455 of record JAMFTS010003643.1, read on the forward strand.
AGTGATGAATTAAATATGATTGAGATACAGTTGAAACGAATCCACTCTTATATGGCCGGGTTACGAGCCGGCCTTCATTTGTGCTCCAAGGAGCAAGTGTTTTTGTCTTGTAACAGCGACTTGAGAGTCTACATCAAGTCTTATTGTAAACAATTGGAAAAAATCAAAGAAAATTTTGAACAGAATCGCAATGCTGCAACCATTTTGGATTCCTTTATTCAAACGAATACGGATGTGGCTATATGCATTAACATCATGGAAATGATGCACGCTCACATTCGATGGAATTCACAAGATTGGTTGAAATCCTCAGATGAGGATAATTCATCTGATTATTGGGATTCTGAAGATGGGTTCAATTCCTCAGATGAGGATACTTCGTCTGAGGAGGATACGAATGAGATTGGTATGGATGATTTAGATACGGATAATCTAAATTGGGATGATTAAAAATCCTTAGATAGAGAGTCCGCGGAGCACCTGATATGAATGGAATAATAGATCCGAACACATGCCTCGGATTACCTAAATATCATAGGTGCTCCATTTAATAAGTATCTAGTTTGCCCAATTTACTCTTGGCAAGTCTCTTTGTATGTGTTGTCCGGAAAGAGGAGGACTTTATGATTATTCGTTCGCCGGAACCAGAAGTGAAAATTGTTGTTGATAGGGATCCTATCAAAACATCTTTTGAGCAATGGGCTAAACCAGGTCATTTCTCAAGAACAATAGCTAAAGGCCCTGATACTACCACTTGGATCTGGAATCTACATGCTGATGCTCACGATTTCGATAGTCATACCAGCGATTTGGAGGAGATCTCCCGAAAAGTATTTAGTGCTCATTTCGGTCAACTCTCTATTATTTTTCTTTGGTTGAGTGGTATGTACTTCCATGGTGCCCGTTTTTCCAATTATGAAGCATGGCTAAGTGATCCTACTCATATTGGACCTAGTGCCCAGGTAGTTTGGCCAATAGTCGGTCAAGAAATATTGAATGGTGATGTGGGAGGGGGTTTCCGAGGAATACAGATAACCTCTGGCTTTTTCCAAATTTGGCGAGCATCTGGAATAACTAGTGAACTGCAGCTCTATTGTACTGCAATTGGTGCATTGATTTTTGCCTCATTAATGCTTTTTGCCGGTTGGTTTCATTATCATAAAGCTGCGCCAAAATTGGCTTGGTTCCAAGATGTAGAATCTATGTTGAATCATCACCTAGCAGGATTATTAGGACTTGGTTCTCTTTCTTGGGCAGGGCACCAAATCCATGTATCTTTACCGATTAACAAATTTCTTGATGCTGGAGTTGATCCTAAAGAGATACCACTTCCTCATGAATTTATCTGGAATCGAGATCTTTTGGCTCAACTTTATCCAAGTTTTAACGAAGGAGCAACTCCTTTTTTCACCTTGAATTGGTCAAAATATGCGGACTTTCTTACTTTTCGTGGAGGGTTAGATCCAATAACAGGAGGTTTATGGTTGAGCGATACTGCACACCATCATTTAGCTATTGCCATCCTTTTCCTGATTGCTGGCCATATGTATAAGACCAACTGGGCTATTGGTCATAGCCTTAAAGATATTCTAGAAGCTCATAAAGGCCCATTTACAGGACAAGGACATAAAGGTCTTTATGAAATTTTCATAACTTCATGGCATGCTCAATTATCTCTTAACCTAGCTATGTTGGGTTCCTTAACCATTATTGTAGCTCATCATATGTATTCCATGCCTCCTTATCCATATCTAGCTACTGACTATGGCACACAACTCTCATTGTTCACACATCACATGTGGATTGGTGGATTTCTGATAGTTGGTGCTGCTGCGCATGCAGCCATTTTTATTGTAAGAGACTACGATCCAACTACTCGATACAATGATCTATTAGATCGTGTGCTTAGGCACCGCGATGCAATCATATCCCATCTTAACTGGGTATGTATATTTCTAGGTTTTCACAGTTTTGGCTTGTATATCCATAATGATACCATGAGTGCTTTAGGACGTCCTCAAGATATGTTTTCAGATACTGCTATCCAATTACAACCCATCTTTGCTCAATGGGTACAAAATACTCATGCTTTAGCACCTAGTCTAACAGCTCCTGGTGCAACAACGAGTACCAGCTTAAGTTGGGGAGGTGCTGAGTTAGTAGCAGTAGGGGGCAAAGTAGCAATGTTCCCTATTCCATTGGGAACCGCAGATTTTCTAGTCCATCATATTCATGCATTTACGATTCATGTGACTGTATTGATACTACTGAAGGGTGTTCTATTTGCTCGTAGTTCCCGTTTGATACCTGATAAAGCAAATCTTGGTTTTCGTTTTCCTTGTGATGGGCCTGGGCGAGGGGGAACATGCCAAGTATCCGCCTGGGATCATGTCTTCTTAGGTTTATTCTGGATGTACAATGCAATTTCGGTAGTAATTTTCCATTTCAGTTGGAAAATGCAGTCGGACGTTTGGGGTAACTATAAGCGACCAAGGGATAGTTACTCATATCACAGGAGGCAATTTTGCACAAAGCTCCATTACAATTAATGGATGGCTAAGAGATTTCCTATGGGCACAGGCATCTCAAGTAATTCAATCTTATGGTTCTTCATTATCCGCATATGGTCTTTTTTCTTAGGTGCTCATTTTGTCTGGGCTTTCAGTTTAATGTTTCTATTTAGTGGCCGTGGTTATTGGCAAGAACTTATTGAATCCATTGTTTGGGCTCATAACAAATTAAAAGTTGCTCCTGCTACTCAGCCTAGGGCCTTGAGCATTATACAAGGACGTGCTGTAGGAGTAACCCATTACCTTCTGGGTGGAATTGCCACAACATGGGCATTCTTTTTAGCAAGAATTATTGCAGTAGGATAATGGCTAGGAGAATTTGAAAAGCATTATGGCATTAAGATTTCCAAGGTTTAGCCAAGGTTTAGCTCAGGATCCCACTTACTCGTCGTATTTGGTTTGGTATTGCTACCGCACATGACTTCGAGATTCATGATGATATTACTGAAGAACGTCTTTATCAGAACATTTTTGCTTCTCACTTTGGTCAGTTAGCGATAATATTTCTGTGGACGTCTGGAAATCTGTTTCATGTAGCTTGGCAAGGAAATTTTGTATCATGGATACAGGATCCTTTGCATATAAGACCTATTGCTCATGCAATTTGGGATCCCCATTTTGGCCAACCAGCTGTGGAAGCTTTTACTCGAGGAGGTGCTACAGGTCCAGTCAATATTGCTTATTCTGGTCTTTATCAGTGGTGGTATACAATTGGATTACGTAGCAATGAAGATCTCTATATTGGAGCTCTTTTTTTATTACTTCTTTCTGCAATATCCTTAGTTGCGGGTTGGTTCCATCTACAACCCAAATGGAAACCAAGCCTTTCGTGGTTCAAAAATGCCGAATCTCGTCTCAATCATCATTTGTCAGGACTTTTCGGAGTAAGTTCTTTGGCTTGGACAGGGCATTTAGTCCATGTCGCTATTCCTGGATCTAGAGGAGAGTATGTCAGATGGAGTAATTTCTTAGATATACCACCGCACCCACAAGGATTGGGACCCCTTCTTACGGGTCAGTGGAATCTTTATGCGCAAAACCCTGATTCAAGTAGTCATTTATTTAACACTTCCCAAGGAGCGGGAACTGCAATTCTAACCCTTCTTGGGGGATTTCATCCACAAACACAAAGTTTATGGTTGACGGATATCGCTCATCATCATTTAGCTATTGCTTTTATTTTTCTCATTGCTGGTCATATGTATAGAACTAACTTCGGAATTGGGCACAGTATCAAAGATCTTTTAGAAGCACATATCCCTCAGGGGGTCGATTAGGGCGTGGACATAAAGGTCTTTATGACACAATCATAACTCGATTCATTTTCAATTAGGTCTTGCTCTAGCCTCTTTAGGGGTTATTACTTCCTTAGTAGCTCAACATATGTACTCTTTACCTGCTTATGCATTCATCGCACAAGACTTTACTACCCAAGCTGCCTTATATACTCATCACCAATATATTGCAGGGTTCATCATGACAGGCGCCTTTGCTCATGGAGCAATATTTTTCATTAGAGATTACAATCCAACCCAGAATGAGGATAATGTATTGGCAAGAATGTTAGACCATAAAGAAGCGATCATATCGCATTTAAGCTGGGCAAGTCTTTTTCTGGGGTTTCATACCTTTGGGCCTTTATGTTCATAACGATGTCATGCTTGCTTTTGGTACTCCGGAAAAACAAATCTTAATTGAACCGATATTTGCTCAATGGATACAATCTGCTCATGGTAAGACTTCATACGGATTCGATGTACTCTTATCTTCAACGAGCGGCCCAGCCTTCAATGCAGGTCGAAACATATGGTTACCCGGATGGTTGAATGCTGTTAATGAGAATAAGAATTCTCTATTCTTACCAATAGGTCCCGGAGATTTCTTGGTTCATCATGCTATTGCTCTAGGTTTGCATACAACTACATTGATTTTAGTAAAAGGTGCTTTAGATGCACGTGGTTCTAAATTAATGCCGGATAAAAAGGATTTTGGTTATAGTTTTCCTTGCGACGGGGCCAGGGCGTGGCGGTACTTGTGACATTTCCGCTTGGGATGCATTTTATTTGGCGGTTTTTTGGATGTTAAATACCATTGGGTGGGTTACTTTTTATTGGCATTGGAAACATATCACTTTATGGCAAGGTAACGTTTCACAATTTAATGAGTCTTCCACTTATTTGATGGGATGGTTAAGAGATTATCTATGGTTAACTCTTCACAACTTATCAATGGATATAATCCTTTTGGTATGAATAGTTTATCGGTATGGGCGTGGATGTTCATTATTTGGACACCTTGTTTGGGCTACAGGGTTTATGTTCTAATTTCTTGGCGTGGGTATTGGCAGGAATTGATTGAAACTTTAGCATGGGCTCATGAACGCACACCTTTGGCTAATTTGATTCGCTGGAGAGATAAACCAGTTGCTCTTTCAATCGTGCAAGCAAGATTGGTCGGATTAGCCCATTTTTCCGTAGGTTATATATTTACTTATGCGGCTTCTTGATAGCTTCAACATCAGGAAAATTTGGTTAATTGAGTATATTTATTGTTTGTTTCTATGCTGTATCATCAAAAATCTCATTTCTTTCGCTGGAGGAGAAGGAGAATTCTACCTTCTTATATGTTTACATCCAGGATTTGAACTGTATCATTAATACCAATAGGTAACTGAATATTATGGCAAAAAAAAGTTTAATTCAGAGGGAACAAAAGCGAAAGAAATTGGAAGAAAAATATCGATTGATTCGTCAATCCTTAAAAAAGAAAAGAAAAGGTTCATCCCTGAATCCAAAAAAAATAAAAGAAATTCAGAGAAAATTGCAATCCCTACCACGTAATAGTGCACCTATACGTCTTCATAGACGTTGTCTTTTTACTGGAAGACCTAAAGCTAACTATCGAGATTTTGGACTATCCGGGCACATACTTCGGGAAATGATTCATGCATGTTTGTTACCGGGTGCAACAAAATCAAGTTGGTAAGGATACAAATATTCTTTTTATTTGTACCTAAAATATTTGAGACCTCAAAGATATCGCTTCCCAATTGTACCTATTTCTATGGATTTTTTTGATTCAGAATTATGGATGCATTTGATATTTCTTTACAAATGGATACTTTCGACTAATATAGTCGATTAGTATCGATATAGTAAAGGGAGAGGGTTTTAATGTTTTTCTTTTTTTTCGAGAACCGTACCAAGGTTATAGCCCTTGGTACACGTCATAATCTGATCTTGAATTAGTTGACTATGATTCAAGGATTCAAAACATCTCATTTTCACCTTAAGATAAAGAGTTCAAAAGAACTAAGCAGAATTTAGCAGTAGGATATTCCCTTTCCATGGTGAAAATCGATAGAAAAAAAATCCCGCTACCGCAGTGGAACCGATGACCATCGCATTACAAATGCGATGCTCTAACCTAAATCCAATTTGAGATTTTCCACTCCCACTTACTTATCCACTATGATTGAATGAGGTTAACTTAAGAGTGTAATTAGGTATATGTAATTCTTACAATTTTTGTTTTCATTAAAAGAAAGTTATATATCGAGATATACATCAATTTTGATATTGAATAATTCAAATATTCAACCCAAAAATCAAATTCAAAAAAAGAAAAATATCAATCAAGTAACAAAGAATAAAGAGTCTTGAGTTAATAAAACTACGGAAATTGGCTCAACAACAAGTTTTGTTGAAAGCTCTTGAATTTAATCATAGCTATGCTATGGAATTGAAAAAATAATATTTATTTTTAATTATCTATCTATCTATCTATCTATATTGTAGATATAGATCCTATTCAATATGAAGAATATTATTATATTCTTCAAATTTTTGAATTCCATGCATGGAATAATGTTCTATTATTTCAAAAATTTTCATATAATTTTCTATTCTATGTTTTTTCAAACATTCCAAATCCAAAGGAATATAAATAACTTAAATTCCACGTTTTCTTTTAATAAGATCTTACCCTCAGCAAGGAAAACTCTTATCGTTTTTGCTGTTGTAGTTGAGCCTTATAATGACTTTTATGAAAATGTAGAGAAACAGAGCATAGATTGGTTTATCTGGCAAATCTTATCAAAAGATCCTTTTTTTAAGTCCGTAATAGTACGTACAACTCTTTTGAAATACAATTATGATTTTTTATATAGTCATGCTATATATTATGACTTTTTAAAAAAAAGGATCATGATATATGTTTTGATTATCGTTACTCTAGATTAACCGATGGTGCTCTATGCCATGATGATATTTATGGCATTAAATATCATCATGTAGAGAACAGCTATCTTGACTATCATTTTCGTACTTTTAGAAAACCCGAATATAGGAAAAACAATGTTGCGCCTTTTTGGATATTGCTAAAGACACATCCTATTTTACTTAAAGGTTTTCTAGTTTTAAGATTCAAAAAAACATATAGTTATATTAATAGGAATACTTACTCCTATGATAACGAAATCAATTTGTATTCTAACAAAGTCAAAAAGATTTTTCGTATTGCTAAGAAAGCTTTGAAATATTATTTTAATGATAACAACCCATCGACTTGTAAAATAACTAATAACAAGAAAACTCCTTCTGAGAATTCAGAGAATATCCATTCAGTAAACTTGTCGAGTGACAATAATGCAAGTTTAGGAGATAATGCATCTCCAAAGAATACATCCTTCCAAAGCGCAGCGAATGTATTTGCGCCATACGCTCATTTATGGACTTCTTGTAAAAATTGTGAGAGATCCGTTTACAAGCAATGGGCACAAAAAAATAAATATATTTGTAAAAATTGTGCATTTCATTTACCAATGGAGAGTTCCGACCGAATCGAATCTTTGATTGATTTGGGCACTTGGGATCCTACGAATGAGACCTTGGTTTCTATTGACCCCTATGATAAGATTCTTAGAAAAGAAATCAAAGAAAAAGATTCGAAACCTTTTTTTGATAGACTATTATTCTTAGATAATGAAGATTACTTAGAGCAAAAAAATTTGGACCTTTCTCCTATAAACGAAGAATTACTCAAGTATTTAGGACTTGAAGATTGTACAAGTGATGAAATCCTAGAAACCGTCTTTGAGATAAGAAACCATTTAAGAATCATAGCAGGAATTCCAGATATTACATCTGATGAAATAATGGAAAAACTAAAGAAACAATTACGAATACACAAAAAAAAACTTGAAGACCTCATCAATTCTCTTCCCTCAGATTCAGAGGATCTAGATCCAGAGGGCACAGATCCAGAGAAATCTACTATGGAGCAAACTTATACAAATATAGACCAATTCACAAATACAGACCAATCCACTGCAGATATAGACCAATTCACAAATACAGACCAATCCACTGCAGATATAGACCAATTCACAAATATAGACCAATCCACTGCAGACCAATCCACTGCAGATATAGACCAATTCACAAATACAGACCAATCCACTGCAGATATAGACCAATTCACAAATATAGACCAATCCACTGCAGACCAATCTATTGCAAAGAAATACACGCTAAAAGAATTAGCGGAACTATTTCTTATAGAAGAAATAGAAACAAAAGCAGAAATAGAAGAAAAAGAAAAAAATCTTGCTTCTGCTGATAATAAAGATGCTAATCAAATTCAGAAAATTCAACAGAATCCGAAGATTCAGAAAAATACAAAGAATCCGAAGATTCAGAAAATTCAACAGAATCCGAAGATTCAGAAATTCAACAGAATCCGAAGATTCAGAAAATTCAACAGAATCCGAAGATTCAGAAAAATACAAAGAATCCGAAGATTCAGAAAAATACAAAGAATCCGAAGATTCAGAAAATTCAACAGAATCCGAAGATTCAGAAAAATACAAAGAATCCGAAGATTCAGAAAATTCAACAGAATCCGAAGATTCAGAAAATTCAACAGAATCCGAAGATTCAGAAAATTCAACAGAATCCGAAGATTCAGAAAAATACAAAGAATCCGAAGATTCAGAAAAATACAAAGAATCCGAAGATTCAGAAATTCAACAGAATCCGAAGATTCAGAAAAATACAAAGAATCCGAAGATTCAGAAAATTCAACAGAATCCGAAGATTCTGAAGAATTCAAAGAATCAGAACAAGATATACCTTACATGGATAAAGTTGATTTCTATCAAAAAGAAAAAGGTTTGACTGACGCTGTTCAAACAGGAATAGGTCAACTCGACGGTATCCCTGTAGCACTTGCGGTTATGGATTTTCAATTTATTGGAGGAAGTATGGGATCAGTAGTAGGTGAAAAAAAAACCCGTTTAATTGAATATGCTACCAATAAATGCTTGCCCCTCATCATTTCCTGTGCTTCCGGAGGAGCT
>JAMFTS010006982.1:0-21381 GCA_028095005.1 Rhynchospora pubera
TAAAACCAAGCAAGCAGATTTTATTGAATAATAGAGGTATTGAGATAAAGCTAAAAAAAAAAAGGACTATTTCGTTCGACGAAAAACTAGTCAATGATGACCTTCCATGGATTCCCCTATATAAGCTGCTGCTAGGGTTGCAAAAAATAAGAGCTTGAATACCGCTTGTAAATAATCCAAGGCAACATGACAGGTATAGGAATTACTAAAGGGACTAAAGAAACAAGAACAACAACTACCAATTCATCAGCTAATATATTTCCAAAAAGTCGAAAACTTAGAGATAAAGGTTTTGTGAAATCTTCTAGAATATTAATTGGTAAAAGGATTGGAGTTGGTTTAATATATTTCTCGAAATAACTCAATCCTTTTTTGCTAAGACCAGCATAAAAATATGCCACTGACGTGAGTAAAGCTAAAGCAACCGTAGTATTTATATCATTCGTGGGGGCAGCTAGCTCCCCGTGAGGTAATTCTATGATTTTCCAAGGTAAAAGAGCACCCGACCAATTCGAAACAAAAATAAATAGGAACATAGTCCCTATAAATGGAATCCAAGGACCATATTCATCTCCAATCTGAGTTTTGCTCAAGTCTCGAATAAATTCAAGAATATATTCAAAGAGATTCTGACCATCAGTCGGAATAGTTTGTGGATTTCGAACAGCTATGATGACTGACACTAACAAGATAGCAATTACAACCCAAGAAGTGATAAGTACTTGGGCATGAATTTGTAAACCTCCTATTTGCCAATAGAGATGTTGGCCTACTTCTACACCAGATATCTCGAACCAAATATTATATGTTTTAATGGAAGATGATATCACATCCATATTTTCTTTTCCTCCGATATAATTTCAACGTAAAAAAAAATCAAAAATTTAGATTGTTTCTTTTTCAACTCACCAACTTAAGTATCCTATATTTAGGATACCAAGAAATTCTTTTTTATCCTATCAAAAAGAATTCTATATTTAGAAGACTCCATTATTTTGAGTCGACATCTAGAATTTTCGGATCACTTGACATTGATAGAAAACATCATTAGAATAAATTAATGTAACCGACGACTATTTCGATAGGAAATAGTAAAGGGAGGGAGTATCCTTAATTTTTGATTGATTTTTTCGAGAACCGTACGAATTTCGAGAATCGTACCAAAGTTATAGCCCTTGGTACACGTCATAATCTGATCTTGAATTGGGAGTTGACTATGATTCAAGGATTCAAAACATCTCCTTTTTTTACCTAAAGGAAAAGAAACTAAGCAGAATTTAGCAGTAGGATATTCCCTTTTCCATGGTAAAAATTGATAGAAAAAAAGCCCGCTATAGGAATTGAACCGATAACTATCGTATTACAAATGCGATGCTCTAACCACTGAGCTAAGTGGGCTAATATACTCAATGTTTTTTTTTTGAGTATTTTCCTTTAGTTGATCTTGTTTTGTTTATCCTTTAGTGTAGTTTTCATTTCGATTTATTGTATAAAATGAAATTCTCATAAAAAATAAAAGAAAAAAGGAGGCATTATGCATGTATCTCTTTCACTGAGATTCAGTAAAAACCTTAGGCCCATGATTCACATGGCCGCCGAAATCCATCACATCATATATGATGTCCTTGTTTATTATGATTTCTATAAACAAGGAGTCATAGATGGATCCAGATGGATCGAAAAAGTACGTGAGATCCTGAGTTTAGACAGGATCAAGAAAATTCATAAAAATTTCTTGATCTCCTTTGAAGAGACAGATTCTCTTTATGAGAAGCTTTTCGTTTGTTTTGAAAAACTTAATCGAGAAATCGAAGTCGAGTTTAAGGACTTTCAACCTCATCCTTATGAGATTGAATTCCAACATGATTTCGAAGATCTACAAAGAACCCTTCTTCGACTGTTACAAAATTTAGAACAATATTCCGACCGAATCGTTTTTTTAAATAAAGAAATCCACAGCACAATAAGAAGCTCTATATATAAAAGATTTTTTGATCTAGAGAAATCTTTGAGAAACGAATCACTCTCTGTGGCTTATAGAGAGTCCAATCGCGGCTTGGCTGTCATTTTTTATTTGACTCGAAATGATGATTGGTTGGAACTTCTCGATTTGGTTAAATCGAAGACTTCTAACCAATCTACTGATTCAAAAGAATCCGAAGATTCAGAAAATTCAACAGAATCCGAAGATTCAGAAAAATACAAAGAATCCGAAGATTCAGAAAATTCAAAAGAATCCGAAGATTCAGAAAATTCAAAAGAATCCGAAGATTCAGAAAATTCAACAGAATCCGAAGATTCAGAAAAATACAAAGAATCCGAAGATTCAGAAAAATACAAAGAATCCGAAGATTCAGAAAATTCAAAAGAATCCGAAGATTCAGAAAATTCAAAAGAATCCGAAGATTCAGAAAAATACAAAGAATCCGAAGATTCAGAAAAATACAAAGAATCCGAAGATTCAGAAAATTCAAAAGAATCCGAAGATTCAGAAAATTCAACAGAATCTAAGGAATCTACTGATTCCGATACTTTTGAATCAACCTAAAATTTTTTTTTTTTAATAGTTAAAAAGTCCAATAGTTAAAAAGTCCAATAGTTAAAAAGTCCATTTTGCTCCTTGCCTCTATGTCATAATAGAGGCAAACACTTTGCTTGGATTAAAGCAATATCATAATTGCTTTAGTGGTATTAACGAAATCAAATATGATTTCAAAATCAATTAATTATTAAATTAATTGATCAGCTTGCTAGCAAATATTGATTTTATTTAGCGAAAATAAATAAAAAAAATGAAATTTTTTTATGATGATGAATCCTACTACTTCTAATCCTCCGATTTCCACACAAAATATAGGGCATATTGCTCAAATTATTGGCCCAGTACTCGATATTGTTTTTCCCCCGGGAAAAATGCCTTATATTTATAACGCTTTGGTAGTTAAGGGTCGAGGTACAATTGGTCAGGGGATTAATGTAACTTGTGAGGTACAACAGTTATTAGGAAATAATCGAGTTCGAGCTGTAGCTATGAGTGCTACAGATGGTTTAACCAGAGGAATGGAAGTGATTGATACAGGGGCTGCTTTAAGTGTTCCAGTTGGTGGATCGACCCTCGGACGAATTTTCAACGTTCTTGGTGAGCCTATTGATAATTTAGGCCCTTTAGATATTAATACAAGATCTCCTATTCATAGATCTGCACCTGCTTTTGTACAATTAGATACAAGATTATCAATCTTTGAAACAGGTATTAAAGTAGTAGATCTTTTAGCTCCTTATCGCCGTGGAGGAAAAATCGGATTATTCGGCGGAGCTGGAGTAGGTAAAACAGTACTGATCATGGAATTGATCAACAACATTGCTAAAGCTCATGGAGGCGTATCCGTATTTGGTGGAGTAGGGGAACGTACTCGTGAAGGAAATGATCTCTATATTGAAATGAAAGAATCCGGGGTGATTAATGAGAAAAATCTTTCCGAATCAAAAGTGGCTCTAGTCTATGGTCAAATGAATGAACCCCCGGGAGCTCGTATGAGAGTTGGTTTAACTGCCCTAACTATGGCGGAATATTTCCGAGATGTTAATAAACAAGATGTGCTTTTATTCATCGACAATATCTTTCGTTTCGTCCAAGCAGGATCAGAGGTATCTGCTTTGTTAGGTAGAATGCCTTCCGCGGTTGGTTATCAACCGACTCTTAGTACAGAAATGGGTACTTTGCAAGAAAGAATTACTTCTACGAAAAAAGGAGCTATAACTTCAATCCAAGCAGTTTATGTACCTGCGGATGATTTGACAGACCCTGCTCCTGCTACAACATTTGCACATTTAGATGCTACTACTGTACTATCAAGACCATTAGCTGCCAAAGGTATTTATCCAGCAGTGAGTCCCTTAGATTCAACATCAACTATGTTACAACCAAAAATTGTTGGCAATGAACATTATGAAACTGCGCAAAGAGTTAAGCAAACTTCACAACGTTACAAAGAACTTCAGGACATTATAGCGATTCTTGGATTGGATGAGTTATCCGAGGAGGATCGTTTAACTGTAGCAAGAGCACGAAAAATTGAGCGTTTCTTATCACAACCCTTCTTTGTGGCAGAAGTCTTTACTGGTTCTCCAGGAAAATATGTTGGTCTTGCAGAAACTATTAGAGGGTTTCAACTAATTCTATCTGGAGAATTAGACGCTTTGCCCGAGCAAGCTTTTTATTTGGTGGGTAACATTGATGAAGCTACCGCGAAAGCTATAAATTTAGAAGTGAAGTAGAGAGCAATTCAAAGAAATGACCTTAAAACTTTGTGTACTGACTCCTAATCGAATTATTTTGGATTCAGAAGTAAAAGAAATCATTTTATCCACAAATAGTGGTCAAATTGGTGTATTACCAAATCACGCTCCTATTGCCACAGCTGTTGATATAGGTCTTTTGAGAATACGACTGAACGACCAATGGCTAGGGGTGGCTCTAATGGGCGGTTTTGCTAGAATTGGCAATGATGAAATCATCATTTTAGGAAATGATGGTGAAATAAGTACTGACATTAATCCGCAAGAAGCTCAAGAAGCTCTTGAAATAGCTGAAGCTACCTTAAGGAAGGCTAAGGGTAAGAGACAAGTGATTGAAGCAAATCTAGCTCTTAGACGAGCTAGGACACGAGTAGAGGCTGTTAATGTTATCTCTTAAACATTGGATTTTGTAATCACTACAAAAAATCCAAATCAGTTTTATCAAAGTTTTTTTGATACTGTGTTCTTCTAATTGAAGACAATCAGTTTGAATGATATACAAACAAGGAAAAAAGAAGGTTAAGCAGAAAAACTTATTAGATACCAGGGTCAATGCAACGGTATCTAATAAGTTCTACCTACTATTGGATTTGAACCAATGACTCCCGCCGTATGAAAGCGATACTCTAACCACTGAGTTAAGTAGGTAATTGAAAACCAAAAAATAAAATTGACCCCTTCTCAAATTATATATAGAATATGCTTTCTAAGCAATACCAATCTATTTCAAGACCAATCTATTCATAAGAAATAAGTCAAAGACCTTTCTTATGGATTAGGAAATATCTATCTTGACAAGAGATCTTTTTTATGTTAAGATGTTTCGGACAAGGGCTATAGCTCAGTTGGTAGAGCACCTCGTTTACACGTGCGCCAATGTTTTTCAAAGAAGCTGTTTATGCAATAAACATGAATCAGTCTGATTCAAAAATCAATGTCTTACTCCATAGATCCATAGATTGGAAAAAGGGGGGAACAATAGCCTGACAAATAATCGGTTCAGCACGATTTTGATGTGATTCTCGATACAAAATCCAATAAAACCCGTCCTTGATTTGCTAGTTGATAAGGTGAATAGCAATCGATTCAATGCTAGGCATAATGAGTATGTATAAGGGCCTCAAGAAACCTCTTTTCGTCCTATGAGACTTTAAGGTGTATAAAGTCTCATATTTCACTCTTACAGTGGAACGATAGAGATTCTCTCTCATCATCTAGATGAACCTAGGCCGAAGGCAGACCTAAGTCAAGGTAACCCTTCTTTGAAACACTTTGGTATTGCTCCTAGATGCAGGATACTAATAATGAATCAGAGCACATGGAACCATTTCTTTATTTTCATTTTTCCTGGAAAGAAAAAATATGGTGGATTAACTGATTTTCTTTCAGTTAATGAAAGAGCCCAATGCAACAAAATGCGTGTTGGGTCTTTGAAACAGTTTGAATCATTTCGATAATAAATTCAGTTTAATCTGTTTTACCGAGAAGGTCTACGGTTCGAGTCCGTATAGCCCTAATCCATTTCATTTTTGAAGACTTTTTTTAGCTTTTATTTTTTCATTCACTTAAGTACTTGTTTTTTATAGGTTGCGTTGGTTAGTCCATCATTTCATTTATCAAAATGAAAGTTACAAGATGTCCTATGATGGAAACATATAGGACACAGGAAAATCAAAACATTGAATCATTTTAATGCAACTAATTAATTTAGTGTAAAATCTAGTACAAGAAAGAGAAAATCTCATCTTTGAATCCGTATTCGAAATGATAATTGTATATATATACAATTATCATAGTATAATAATTGATATATGGTGAATATATCAATATATATTCTTTTTTCCATATATTCATCTATTCTATGAATAGAATAGAAGAAAGGATATTTCTATTCAAAAATACTTCAAATAGAATATGCTAAAAATCCATAGATATTTCTTTTTCTATGCAAGAAAAAGATTAAGAAATAATTTTATTATTTCATGGATTTATAGGAATATGAAATACGTTAATTATATTAACGTGGATGTATTTCATCGTATTCTTTTTTATTTCTTATCTCTTATTCCATAAGAGATAGAACTTTTTTTTCGAAAAAAAAGAGAAGGTGAAACCAAATAATGGGAGAAACCTTCTTCTGTTTAAGAAGGTTTTATGTTTCCACTATATCGAATTAGAATGGAAGCTAAAAAGAAACAAGTATTCCTTGAATGAAATAGAATCTTTAAACAAGACATGTCACAAAGTCAATTCGATTTGTTTTGTTTGATCAAAATCGATTCTTGTCTCACTTCAGAAAAGAAGTTCTGGTTGAATTAACAACCGCAGTTCGAATCAAATAATTAAGCATATCTCCATTTTATACGAAGGAGCCCTTTTATGTTTCTGCTTCATGAATATGATATTTTCTGGGCATTTCTGATAATATCAAGCCTTGTTCCGATTTTAGCATTTTGGATTTCAGGAGTTTTAGCCCCGGTTCGTGAAGGACCAGAGAAGCTTTCAAGTTATGAATCAGGTATAGAACCTATGGGGGATGCTTGGTTACAATTCCGAATTCGTTATTACATGTTTGCTCTTGTTTTTGTTGTTTTTGATGTTGAAACAGTCTTTCTTTATCCATGGGCAATGAGCTTCGATGTATTAGGTGTATCTGTATTTATCGAAGCTTTTATTTTCGTGCTTATCCTAATTGGTGGTTCAGTTTATGCATGGCGAAAAGGAGCATTAGAATGGTCTTAACTAAATATTCAGAAAAAAGAAAAAAAAAGCAAAGAGAGAATTCCATTAAGACAGTTATGAATTTGATTGAGTTTCCGCTACTTGACCAAACAACCACCCATTCTGTTATTTCAACTACATCAAATGATCTTTCAAATTGGTCAAGACTCTGCAGTTTATGGCCTCTTTTATATGGTACTAGTTGTTGTTTCATTGAATTTGCTTCATTAATAGGTTCACGATTTGATTTTGATCGTTATGGATTGGTACCAAGATCAAGTCCTAGGCAAGCGGACCTAATTCTAACAGCCGGCACTGTAACAATGAAAATGGCTCCTTCTTTAGTACGATTACATGAACAAATGCCTGAACCAAAATATGTCATTGCTATGGGAGCTTGTACTATTACTGGGGGAATGTTCAGTACTGATTCTTATAGTACGGTTCGGGGAGTCGACAAGCTAATTCCTGTAGATGTTTATTTACCGGGATGTCCGCCTAAACCAGAGGCAGTTATAGATGCTATAACAAAACTTCGTAAAAAGATATCCCGAGAAATTATGGAAGACAGAACTAGATCTCAAGAAGAAAATCGATGTTTTACTACGGATCATAAATTTCATGTTCAACGCAGTACTCATACTGGAAATTATGATCAAAGATTGATTTATCAATCACAAGATACTTCAAAGATATCCTCTAAAACGTTTTTGAGATCTAAAGATTCAGTATCTTCCTACGAATTACTTAATTAAATAGGGTTTTTTTGCAGAATAAGAAAGAGCAAGTAAACCTTTCCTCACAATTTTATGGTGAAATACTTATAAAAATGGGAGAGAGATCAATAGAATGGAGAATGATCATTTGCAAAATTATTTATCTGATTGGCTGGTCAAGTATGAGCTGGTTCATAGATCTTTAGGCTTTGATTCTCGAGGAATAGAAACCTTACAAATCAAAGTCGAGGATTGGGACTCTATTGCTGTCATTTTATATGTATATGGTTACAATTATTTACGTTCTCAGTGTGTTTATGATGTAGCACCAGGCGGATTTTTAGGTAGCGTATATCATCTTACAAAAATACAATACGGTACATATAATCCAGAAGAGGTATGTATCAAAGTATTTGTACCTAGGAAAAATCCTAGAATTCCGTCTGTTTTCTGGATTTGGAGAAGTGCTGATTTTCAAGAACGCGAATCTTATGATATGTTGGGAATCTCTTATGAGAATCATCCACGCCTTAAACGTATCTTAATGCCTGAAAGTTGGATAGGCTGGCCCTTGCGTAAGGACTATATTACTCCAAATTTCTATGAAATACAAGATGCCCGCTGAATGATAAGAAACAAATGTCACTTATATAACACGACTTCCAATTTCATTATTTGAGTCAATGAATATTTTGACGTTGTTTAGATGAAGCAAACAGAATAACTGCAGTATATTCGGATCATGGATTCAAAGTTTTTCGATTCTTTTATTTGGAGGAGAAGTAGAATATTCATGTATTTTCTATCAGCTTAAGATTTTCGAATTGCACCCCAGAAAGTAAGGTAAGCAAAAAAGAAATAGAATAAATAGAAAAAAATCAATACGAAATTCAGAAATAAAAAGGAATCCAATTTGGATTCTGTTTCAAATGCATTCTGTCTATCTATTCTTATCCTCTAACTCTTTATTTTAAAAGTCTTTTTTTGAATTTCGATAATCAAAAAAGAGCATAGCCTGATTCATTCTATGCTTTTCCATAAGCATAGAAATTTTTTTGATTTCTATCTTGCAAAAAAGATGTTTGGATTTCTTTACAGAAATCCATGAATACACATTTTATTCTATTTTTCAATTTATATACCAATCTATATAGAGAAATTTTTTTGATCCCAATATTTTTTCGTTTTGCCAAGAACCAGATTTGAACTGGTGACACGAGGATTTTCAGTCCTCTGCTCTACCAACTGAGCTATCCTGACCATTTGTTTTGGATCACCCGAGTAGAATACTCGTATCTATGCTCTTGTAGCTACATCAATTAGCTAAATTGAACTAAAATAACAATTTATTTCAAAAAATTGAATAGTCAATGGTAAGATAATGATATGATTGGTAATCATTTCGTTATAGAGATTCCTTACTTTTATTTTATTATTAAAATAATAATAATAATAATATTTTTTTTTCAGATCTACTTTCGAAATGAAAAAGTTGAATAAATTCAGAAAGGGTGGGAAAGTATATTTCTTCTTTTTTCTATTTTTTAGAAAAAAAATAGAAAAAATATTTAGGAAACCGAATGGGCTTTTTATTGGGGATAGAGGGACTTGAACCCTCATGATTCAAAAAATCGACGGATTTTCCTCTTACTATAAATTTCATTGTTGTCGATATTGACATGTAGAATGGACTCTCTCTTTATTCTCGTTTGATTTATCATCATTTTTTCATTTGAAAAAATCGAAAAAACTCTATAATGAATAATTTGATTACTAAAAAAGAAGTTCTTTTCTCATTGAACTTCTTATTCGAATCAATTCTCCATAATTGATTCAGAATTTTTCAATTCATCAAAATTTCATAATCATTCAAAATTTCTTTATTAACATGAATAATATGATTTGATCGTGATTATTATCAATCAAATGATGAATCATTAATATATGTATGTATTTCTTTGGTATACATCGCTATCCTTTCTTTTAATTTCGATAGAGACATTCTACCAATGCAACATAATAAACTTTATTCGTTAGAATAGCTTCCGTCGAGTCTCTGCACCTATCCTTTTTCTTTTTGATTTTCCAAAGAATTGGAACCTTACATATATTGAATTTTTTGTAATCAATATATATTCGTTTTGTTTTTGAAAAAAAAACAAGATTTGGCTCAGAATTGCCCATTTTTGATTCCAGGGTTTCTCTGAATTTGGAAGTTAACACTTAGCGGGTTTCCATACCAAGGCTCAACTTAATCAAGTCCGTAGCGTCTACCAATTTCGCCATATCCCCCCTTCTTTCTTCTTTTTTTGTACTAAGATTCAATATTGCAGTTTTATCTATTTTTCTTTGATTTCTCGTCTCTCTTCCATTTATTATTATTTTTTTTGAATCCTTGAATTCTTTTCAATTTCCATAATATGGATTTATTGAATATTGAATGAAAAAATTCAATACGATTCATACTGCTATTTGTTTTTCACTGTCTTCTTTGAATTCAAAAATGCATCTCTGTTCGAGAAAATAAACATTCTTTTTTTGAGTCAGAAACGATTCTATATATTATTATATTTTCGAAAATATAAGAATAGAACCATTCTACCTATATATATATTTCTCTTTCTTGTTGAAACTTCTTTCAACACTGATAAAGCCCTACATTCACTTTTTTTTTTCAAAAAAAATCAAAAATGGATTGAATCAAATTCAGATTGTATCTTTATCTGAATTCTTCGATTCAGTCAGATCAATCTTTTCGAATCTAATTAACTTAACATAATTGACTCTAATAGTTTTAGTTGAAATATAATAAATATAGTATTATTTATATAATACTATGTGACTGTCAATGAGGAAATCCGTATTCAAATAGTTTTTTTCAAATACGAAAATAAGAAATAGATTTTTCTAAATAGAAAAAATTCGATTTCTATTATAAACTGATCAATTTGTAAAACAAGAAGTAGGATTGGATTTGCTTGCACTATATACATCAAAGAGCATATAATAAGGGTGTATTTGGTGCATCAAATCAAATACACTAAAGGATACCCCCAATAAAAAAAAAGAATAATTAACCATGTTACCATAACATGTTTTTTAAAGTTAACATAAATAATGTTAAATCTTAATTGATTTTTTTTTGAAAGATTTTTACTCCATTTAAAGTCCATCTCGAGTAGATCTTGTTCTTTTGAGAATTCTTAATTCAGAAGTTTTAGAAGGGAGCTTATGTCACCACAAACAGAGACTAAAGCAAGTGTTGGGTTTAAAGCAGGGGTTAAAGATTACAAACTTACTTATTACACTCCGGAGTACGAAACCAAAGATACTGATATCTTGGCAGCGTTCCGAGTAACTCCTCAACCTGGAGTCCCTCCTGAAGAAGCAGGAGCTGCAGTTGCTGCGGAATCTTCTACTGGTACATGGACAACTGTTTGGACTGATGGACTTACCAGTCTTGATCGTTACAAAGGACGATGCTATCATATCGAGCCTGTTGCTGGAGAAGAAGATCAATATATTGCCTATGTAGCTTATCCTTTAGACCTTTTTGAAGAAGGTTCTGTTACTAACATGTTTACTTCTATTGTAGGTAATGTATTTGGTTTCAAAGCCCTACGAGCTCTACGCTTGGAAGACTTGCGAATTCCCCCTGCTTATTCAAAAACTTTCCAAGGTCCACCTCATGGTATCCAATCTGAAAGAGATAAGTTGAACAAGTATGGTCGTCCTCTATTGGGATGTACTATTAAACCAAAATTGGGATTATCCGCAAAAAACTACGGTAGAGCATGTTATGAATGTTTACGTGGTGGACTTGATTTTACCAAAGATGATGAAAATGTAAACTCACAACCATTTATGCGTTGGAGAGATCGTTTCTTGTTCTGTGCCGAAGCAATTTATAAATCACAGGCCGAAACAGGTGAAATCAAAGGCCATTACTTGAATGCTACTGCAGCTACATCTGAAGAAATGATCAAAAGAGCAGTATTTGCTAGAGAATTGGGAGTTCCTATTATCATGCATGATTACTTAACCGGAGGATTCACTGCAAATACCAGTTTGGCTTTCTATTGTCGTGATAATGGTCTACTTCTTCACATCCACCGCGCAATGCATGCAGTTATTGATAGACAGAAAAATCACGGTATGCATTTCCGTGTACTAGCTAAAGCATTACGTATGTCTGGTGGAGATCATGTTCACGCTGGTACAGTAGTAGGTAAGCTGGAAGGGGAGCGTGAGCTGACTTTAGGTTTTGTTGATTTATTACGTGATGATTATATTGAAAAAGATCGTTCTCGCGGTATCTTTTTCACCCAAGATTGGGTCTCTATGCCAGGTGTTATACCTGTAGCTTCAGGGGGTATCCATGTTTGGCATATGCCTGCTTTGACCGAAATCTTTGGAGATGATTCTGTACTTCAATTTGGTGGAGGAACCTTAGGGCACCCTTGGGGAAATGCACCTGGCGCAGTAGCTAACAGGGTGGCTTTAGAAGCGTGCGTACAAGCTCGTAATGAAGGACGCGATCTTGCTCGTGAAGGTAACGAGATTATTCGAGCAGCAGCTAAATGGAGTCCTGAACTAGCCGCAGCTTGTGAAGTATGGAAAGCAATCAAATTTGAATTCGCGCCGGTAGATATACCAGATCAAACGTAATAGAGAGATAAAAAAACACACAAAATTCAATTCAGTACGTTCTACCATATTTCAGTAAGTTTTACTAAGAATTGATTGCAATTCAACTCGGCCCAATCTTTTCCTAAAAAAAGGATTGAGCCGACTCAAATACGGATTTCAGGGGGCATGTACTATGGCTCAGTCAATCCTATTTTCAATAGGAAAAGAAGGCCCAACTCCAGAATAAGAGCCTTGAGTTCCTCCACCCTTTTAGTAGGCAGGGAAGGGATATAACTCAGCGGTAGAGTGTCACCTTGACGTGGTGGAAGTCATCAGTTCGAGCCTGATTATCCCTACCCTAAACCCAATCTGAGTTTTTCTATTTGGGGCTTAGTCCCCCGCCCTGATTGAACGAGAATGAATAAGAGGCTTGTGGGATATCTCACATAGGGTAGAGATGTCTATAATTGTTGGAAGTGAACTCCAGACTAATATGAAGCGCACAGATCCAAGTGATGCCTTGGAATGAAAGACACGAATCAGCTTTGTCTACGAAGAAGGAAGCTATAAGTAATGCAACTAGGAATCTCATGGAGAGTTCGATCCTGGCTCAGGATGAACGCTGGCGGCATGCTTAACACATGCAAGTTGGACGGGAAGTGGTGTTTCCAATCGCGGAGTAGAGCAGTCTGGTAGCTCACAAGGCTCATAACCTTGGTGTCACGGGTTCAAATCCCGTCTCCGCACCAAAGTGTTTATGTTTAAACACATAAGGATATTGAATTACTAATTCAAATAATTCTCCCAAACTTTTTGGGGTTAGTTTGGGAGATAGCAAAGAACAAGGAAAGATTGTTTTTTCATATACTATGGACGTGGGCGGATAGCGGGAATCGAACCCGCGTCTTCTCCTTGGCAAAGAGAGATTTTACCATTCGACCATATCCGCACTTTCTTCTTGATATGGCCGCAATATGTCCACACATATATGATATATATGTGATATGTCATGATAATATATCATATATGCGTCTGGATCATATTTGTGCAGGGCCAGTTATTTTGATTTTCTAGTAAACCTTGCATACTGGAGTTATAGAATTTAGATACTTAGAGTATCTAGGTGAAATCTTATTTCACCTATTGGAAATTGAATATTTCCAATATTCTTAATATTGGATTATATCGAATGAATCACAAAACAAAAAGATTGTTTTGAATAACTTAGATTTCATTTCAATATGTCTCACAATCTAAATTGATTCGCACAAGTGATGAGGGGGGAAATTCAAGAAATCATAGAATTCAGAATTGCTACCAAGAAGACCAATCCAATCCATAATGATGTACCGGAAAATAGAATATTTTTGTTACTTGACCAACCATCAGAAGAAGCAAATACAAGAGGTACACTAATTAATAAGACTGATGAAGTCGCAATTAGTGCAAAAACAGCTAATTGGAAAGCAATAGTCATGTTTCTAATCCTCCAAGCAATCAACAAATGAATTATACAATGGATCCCTCACTTAATCAAAATTGTAATGTAATAAACTACAATTTGTAGAGTTTTCATTATAAACCAATGGATTCTTTTCTTTAAAACTTATTAGCATCTTATTTGATAAGAACATGAAGTAGAGTCGACTTTCATTTTTATTTAAAAAGCAAGCATACTCAATCATGTATCTCTGTGTATAGTATACAGAGATACTAATATCGGAGAGGAAAAGATAGTGAGTTTCTTATTTCATAGGAAAGAATAAGATATAGTAGTATTTTATTCGTAGGAATAGGTAATATAGATTACCTTTGGGAGAGATGGCTGAGTGGTTGATAGCTCTGGTCTTGAAAACCGGCATAGTTCTTCTAACTATCGGGGGTTCGAATCCCTCTCTCTCCAATTATTTTGATTTATTGAAATCAAAGGGTTTCTTGATTTGTTTTTTTTTGTTCTCTTATCCTTTCTTTGATAGAAAGGAAGGCTCGGCTATTCCATCTAGCCGAGCCAAAACTGAAAAAAAGCAATAAATAAAATAGAGATAGAAAATCTCAGTTAAGAGGAGTCATGAAAAGAACAGGTTCCAAATCACGATCGATTCCTTTTTCAAATCCTGCTGCAGCTGCACGGGCCCTTCCCGCATGCCACAAATGTCCTACAAAAAAGAAGAATCCTAGAACAAAATGAGAGGTCGCTAACCAACTTCTAGGAGAGACATAATTGACTGCATTAATCTCAGTAGCTACACCACCTACTGAATTTAAAGAACCTAAAGGAGCGTGAGTCATATATTCTGCCGAACGTCGTTCTTGCCAGGGTTGTATGTCTTTTTTCAGCCTGCTCAAGTCCAAACCATTTGGACCCCTTAGAGGTTCTAACCAAGGAGCACGAAGATCCCAAAAACGCATGGTTTCTCCTCCAAAAATAACCTCCCCAGTCGGGGAACGCATTAGGTATTTACCTAAACCAGTAGGTCCTTGCGCGGACCCCACATTAGCTCCAAGACGTTGGTCTCTAACTAGAAAAGTAAATGCTTGAGCTTGAGAAGCTTCTGGCCCAGTGGGTCCATAAAACTCACTAGGATAAGCGGTATTATTGAACCAGACAAAACAACAAGCAATGAAACCAAAGACAGATAAAGCACCTAAACTATAAGACAAATAAGCCTCTCCGGACCATACAAATGCACGACGAGCCCATGCAAAGGGTTTGGTTAAGATATGCCAAATCCCACCAAGTATACAAATGGAACCTAACCATACATGTCCACCAATTATATCTTCTAAATCGTCCACACTAACAATCCATCCTTCTCCTCCAAATGGAGATTTTAGTAAATAACTAAATATTACGCTGGGACTAAGAGTTAAGTTGGTAATTTTTCTTACATCTCCCCCACCTGGAGCCCAGGTATCATATACGCCTCCAAAATAAACAGCTTTAAATACCAGAAGAAAAGCACCTAGACCTAACAAAATTAGGTGAATGCCCAAAATTGTAGTCATTTTATTTCTATCTTTCCATACATAACCGAAGAATGGAAAAGATTCCTCAAGAGTTTCTGGTCCAAGAAGAGCATGATAAATACCGCCAAAACCTAAGACTGCAGAGGAAATTAAGTGAAGTACTCCAGATACAAAGTATGGAAAGGTGTCTATAACTTCTCCTCCAGGACCTACTCCCCAACCTAAAGTTGCTAGGTGTGGAAGTAAAATTAATCCTTGTTCATACATAGGTTTCTCTGGTACGAAATGAGCCACTTCAAATAAATTCATTGCTCCGGCCCAGAATACGATTAATCCAGCATGAGCTACATGAGCTCCAAGTAGTTTACCGGACAAATTGATAAGTCTAGCATTCCCGGCCCACCAAGCAAAACCAGTGCTTTCTTGGTCACGGCCCGCTAAAGCTAAAGTTCCATTAAAGAGCGTTTCCACGTGGTAAAACCTCCTCAGGGAATATAAGGTTTTCATGAGGCTGATCCTGAGCCGCCATCCAAGCACGAATACCTTCGTTTAAAAGAATATTTTTGGTGTAGAAAGTCTCAAATTCAGGATCTTCCGCTGCACGGATTTCTTGGGAAACAAAGTCATAGGCACGTAGGTTCAGAGCGAGACCCACTACCCCAACAGCACTCATCCATAAACCGGTTACTGGTACAAATAGCATAAAGAAATGTAACCAACGTTTATTGGAAAAAGCAACCCCAAAGATTTGGGACCAAAATCGGTTAGCAGTGACCATCGAATAAGTCTCTTCGGCTTGAGTTGGGTTAAAAGCACGGAATGTATTTGCACCATCACCATCTTCGAATAGAGTATTTTCCACAGTAGCACCGTGAATAGCGCATAGCAGGGCTGCACCTAATACTCCAGCAACTCCCATCATATGAAAAGGGTTCAATGTCCAATTATGAAATCCTTGGAAGAAGAGGATGAATCGAAATATAGCTGCTACACCAAAACTAGGTGCAAAGAACCAACCAGATTGACCTAGTGGATAAATTAGGAATACGGAAACAAAAACAGCGATTGGACCAGAGAATGCAATCGCATTATAAGGTCGCAATTGAACTGATCGAGCAATTTCGAATTGACGCAACATAAAACCTATTAGTGCAAAAGCACCGTGGAGAGCAACAAAAGTCCACAGACCCCCTAATTGACACCAGCGGGTAAAATCTCCTTGTGCTTCAGGGCCCCATAGTAACAACAAAGAATGTGCTAGACTATTCGCAGGAGTAGAAACTGCAGCGGTTAAAAAAATTGCAACCTTCCAAATAGGAACTAGCCAATCCATGAGTATACCATGAAGTTACAAAAGTTGTACCTGTAAACCAACCCCCTAAAGCAAAATAAGCACAAGGAAAGAGCAAGAGGCCCGACCATCCTACAAAAACGAAACGGTCTCTTCGTAACCAGTCATCCATAATATCAAATAAATCATTTTGATCTTTGGTAAATCTACCAAGAGCTATAGTCATAGTGATCCTCCTGTTCAATTACTTCAACCATTTTCGAACACCTCATGGTAATTCTAAGGCATATGATAGTTCAATCATCTATGGATGATTTCTCCTTCAATGCCCTTTTATTTACAATGGGTTTCGAAGATACAAGTTCTTTTTTTTTCTATTAAGCCACAAAATAATCTAGGCAAATTCATGAGCTTGACCGGATTATTGCTTATTAACAATATGGAAATCCTGAACTGCTTTATGAGTCATATCTTCTATGACTCATATCTCAGAATATATCTTTTAAGAAGATATCGTAAAAAAAACAAAAAATTTCCTATTTTTTCATACCATTAAATAGAATATGAAATAATGGTATCTTTGAAAGAGAAATCCTTTTCTTCCCTTCCTTCCCTATTGTATTGGCAAAACAACAAAACAATATTAATTCGTGAAGGAAAGATATTTCAAAATCGATTTTTGAAGTAAACTTTTCTCAATATTTTCTATATAACAGAAAGGAATAATAATTTGATCCTATAGAATCAATATCCAATAACAAAAATATCAAATCGTAAATATTGGCAAATTCTTGTTTTGCTGTGGTCTAAGGAAATAAAAAGAATCCGCTTATGCTTAGAAAATCTTATCTATTATCGAATTTAATTATCAGAATAGTTGATAGAGTCATTATTCAATGAGTTAGGTCCACTTATTTTTTCGTTTCGTTTTGAAAGAAAATAGTGGATTTTCTAAGAAAAATGTAGATGTAGAAATAAGAACACTTTTTTGGTTTGCAAATATTCTAGAATATTTCCGTTATGTCATGCCTCCCAGAACAAAAAATTGGAATATTGAAACATTAATAAGACTATGTCACTCACTATGGCCAAAACTACTCCTAAGAAGATTCAATTATTCCAATTAGTCATTATGAGAATGGGATATTCATTCTCATAAAATAACGAAAAAAAATTCAAATTCATTATATTCTTTCTCATTTTTATGCTCATTTTTTCTTTTTTTTTTTTTTTTTGACAGAGTTCGCTTGAAGAACAAGGTATAAAATTTGAGTTTAGTGGAAAAGAAAGGCTTTCTTGGATTTGAACCGATGACTTTCGGCTTCCCAAACTCCTTATCTATTATTCAAAAACGCAATCATAGCATCATTTTGGATAGTGAGAACTGAGTGGGGTTATTGTCTATGTTTATCGTTGACCTCTCTCTAGAATAGAATCGGTTGGGAAGTCCGAGTTTACCCTGTGGCTGATGTCACTTTGTCGGATTCTTCAAATTTCCTCCGAATTCTCATTAGTCCTAAGGAAAAAACCTGTAAAAAAATTCTTTTTTGTTTTTTTGGTGCTAAAAAAAACCTCATTTCATGTTTACTGCTGATCAGTTCATGGATGTCATCTTACGAAATGAATAGTAGCGAGAGCCCTTTATCAGATTTGAACTGATGACTTACGTCTTACCATGGCGTTACTCTACCTCTGAGTTAAAAGGGCATATCCATTTGATTAATGAATTAGCCATTTTCCTTTTTTCATTAGAAGGGGTTCGCATAATTAATTTATAACAGATTTACATAGTCAGAAATATTACTTACAGATTTTTTGAGAATATCTATTCTATTTGAATAGATATACTCCTATAAGGCATAGGAATTTATTCAGAAACAATCTATTTTTTTACACCAAAATAGGGTAAATGGGCTAATTCCACCTACATTGATATAAGTTCAATAAATTCTATTGAAATAGGTGATGAAAAATTTCATACTATGTATGAACGGAAACACCGAATCTTTTTGAATGAAATAGAAAAGAGAATTTTCTGATTTTCTTTATAGCTTAGTGTGCAGTATATTTGATTTGAACATCAAAGGAAGCAATGAGCTATGCTTTACTCAAGTTAAAATGAAGTATTTCTCTTCTTTCGAGCAGGCTAATTAAATAATTACCTAAATTGAAGAAATGCTTCAACCGATCTTTTTTTGTTAGATCCCTTTTCTTAGAATTTAGCATAGGATGGTTCATGAATCAATTATCAAATAAAAAAATCCTAAAACGCCATAAAATGGCGTATAAACGCTCTAAAAGGTATTTTGATGACAAAATGACACAAAATTCTAACAATTGAAAAAAAAAAAACGCCGATTTAAGCGTATTTAAGCATGTATTGAACGAAGTGTTAGGCATATAATATATTGACAGTAAAAAAATTCGTAATATAATTGAAATACTGACTTCTTACGATATGTAAACAGATTTGCCCTCATCGTCTAGCGGTTAGGACATCTCTCTTTCAAGGAGGCAGCGGGGATTCAAATTCCCCTGGGGGTAAGGTAAAAAGTTGATAATATTTTCTCAAGAAACCTAATGATGAATTACCCCAGGTCAAGAAACCTAAGATGAATTCTCCCGTGTTTATCAAGAAGCCTAGGGTTAAGGAAGAATTAACCCTAGAATTATCCAGGGTCGATGCCCGAGCGGTTAATGGGGACGGACTGTAAATTCGTTGGCGATATGCCTACGCTGGTTCAAATCCAGCTCGGCCCATTATTATTGTTTTATGAACAATAATGCTGTTCTATGAATACGTATATTAGAAATTAATATAATTGATTTATCCTCTTTTTATATTTGGCATTTCCTTTTCTTTAAGGACTTCAAGAAAAGGAAATGCCAAACCATCCATTCCATTCATTCATTACATGAATGAGAAGAGTGCATGTATGTATACATATTCTACATACATTCTCATTCATTTTTCTTTCTAAGAATGGAACGTTTTTTAAGTTCAGTAATACCTTTCATAAAGTCTCATGAAAAAAGAAAAAAAGAAAAGATTACTAGTAATCTGTGTCACTAGTACTATGATATATATCATATGTGAAAAGGGGATATATATCAATATACCCTTTTGTAAAAAAGGTACAGCTAAATGGAATGGTATTCCATTTATACTTGCTTCGCTGGGATTGTAGTTCAATCGGTCAGAGCACCGCCCTGTCAAGGCGGAAGCTACGGGTTCGAGCCCCGTCAGTCCCGAACTAGAATCCGAAAAATTTATTGAATTTTTTTTCCTTTCTCGTGGAAAAAGGGAAGCATAAAACAAGCAAGATCTCTTTTTTAATAATTATGGGAATGAATATCTCTTTTGTTTTCGTTTCGTATTTTTCAACCACATAAATATCGATGCAGAAATCTTATTTTTTTGACTATTATCTATTGATTGATACGGTAATGATTTCTCATATACTGATTTTTCGAATACTATCAAAGACTATATTTAGTCTTTGATTTATACCATCAACACTCCTTTTTTTTTCAACTGTTCTTGATCAACGAAATTATCCCATTTTACTATGATATACAAGTTTGATTCATTTTTTTTGATAAAAAATCAACTTTGTATAATTACCTTCAAAAACAAAGTAGTTTGAATATTAAACTAAACTTCTTTGAGTTTTTAGTTCCGATTTTTTGTATATGCTCTACTATTCTCATTCAACTAGTAGACTAAAATTTGGAATGTATGCATTTCATTCCAAATCCGAAAAAGGAGAGACTCACTAAAATAAAAGAGAAGGCCAAGAAATAAGCCTTTTCAGTGAATTTCTTTCTTGGAATATTTGATTTTTTGTGTATTCTTTCTCCCATGGTACTTCGAGTCTTTTTTTTTGATATGTGTATAACTGACTATAGGATTTGAGTCATATAAAAATGCTTAATTGTATTTAATTTCTAATTGAAAAAGCAAGGAAAATTTTTTGAAGATTAAAGAAGACAGACAGTAAGTTCTAGAACACAAAAAGTGGAAAAGGTTTCAAATCCAATAAAAAAATCCCATTCTCAAATTAGTATGGGTAAAAAAAAGATCTTCCTATGTTATACGATTGAATTCTCAATGATGAATTGATTTGATAGATCAGATATCCTTTATTATGAATAAAGGATCCAATTCAATATTATCAGGATGCAAGCCATCTTTTAAAAATTTCTGTATTTATAGGAGCTCAATATCTCCTCTCTATGGGATTACATCCCGACCGAGTTATTGCGAAAACAAAAAAAGGGAAAAATGAGATTATGGAAGTCAATATTCTCGCATTTATTGCTACTGCACTGTTCATTCTAGTTCCTACTGCTTTTTTACTTATTATCTACGTAAAAACAGTCAGTCAAAATGATTAAATTGAATCAAACTTGATTTGGAAATTCTTATCCATCATTAAAAAAATAAAAGAAAGCTTTCAAAAAAAAAAAAAAAGAATCCCAAGTTTTAACTAAAACGAACGCGAATTCTCTACTGCGAAAGAAAGAACTATATTCTTTCGCAGTAGAGAATATTCCCTACTATAGGTTATTTTCGATTAATGACGTTAGGAATTTTTTGGTTCAAAAATTTCCTATCTATCATGTCTAGATTTTGGTTTTAAAATACAACGAAACTAGAATCAATCCTTGATTATGGAATCAAATGAATTATTATTCATTATTTTTTTCTATCCTATGAAATACCGTATTCTTTTCAGTGGTATCTTGTGAAAGAGA
>JAMFTS010003637.1:0-2500 GCA_028095005.1 Rhynchospora pubera
ATTCCATCGTCTAGAATCAAAAAGATTAGTAACTAATATTCTTGTAAACGCGAATTTAGTCTTTTCCTGCTCTTCTTGATTTCTAACTAAATGAGTATTCTTCGTTTTGGAACTTGTTTTTTCCATTTCTTTTTTCCTGCCTTTCTTGATTTTGCTCTTTCATCTGCTTTATTTTTTCTAGTGTTTCGGCTTTTTTGTTTCTCCGTTTCTGATTGACCAAAGGATATGGAACGCTACCTAAATAGAAGATACAGATGACAAAAGAGAAAATACGGAAGACTTCTTCCATAGAAGATATATATGTCCAATCCATGAGAGTGTACTTCCAATGCAACACAAGACCCTTGTAGTTCGTTGATTTATAAAAATAAAAATAAGTTTGCCGTACCCAGAATAATACCAATCCAAGCCATTTTATGAAGAAAATTTGAGCAATGAACCAAGCACCAAAACTGCTTATGATGAACAACATTTTGTTGTTACATCGAAACATATAAATGTTGGCTAATCTAGCCAACGTTGCGCTTGGTAAAACAAAATGATTTAATAATTGAAAAATCACATTACTCAGGAATACACATTGAATACCGAAATTACGTATGGAATTTCGGGTAGTTAGTCCATATTCATAATCCAAAAAGTCCTCGTCATTATACGATGCGAAATGAAACAAAACATATAAAGCAACTAGCATAGTTATTGTATGAGCCTGACTCAATGCTAGATGCAGAGGGAAATAATAAACTGATACGAGCATTATAAGTTGCCCGACAAGAAAACCAGTTGTCGACGCAACATTCCTCTCGCTCCCTTCTTCCATAACACGAGTTTTAATAAGAAAGAAAAAAGAGGGTCCTATCGAGAATGCGCTTAAAAATCCAAAATAAAGTCCGAATACGACGACCGATTTTGTAGTTTTACTACAAAAAGTTTGTACAATGCGAATTATCATTTTCATTTCTCTTCGATTTTTAAGATATTGGTTGTTTATTAGAAAATTAGGTAATATTTCTTCACTGATTTCCAAAAAGAAATATCCTTTTTCACGAAAAAAATCCCATTAGTTGCTCATTATTCATCGACCCCTAAGATCGATCTAGTAATGATCAAATTTCTATTCTCTTTACTAAATCATGTAAAACTTGATGTTCAAAAAAATTCGGAAAATCTTATTTATTTATCGTAATAGGAATCTTATTTATTTATCGTAATAGTTTCTTATTACTAAGAATAACATATTCAATTCCTAGAATTGATAAAATAGTATTGAATTGCATAACAAAATGATTATACTAATCAAATAGTATTTTGTAAGGGCATGTTGGTATAGTTATCTATTCATCTGCATATTCCAATTTTTTTGGAATTGCATTTGGAACAACAGAGTTCGAACTAGATCATATAGTTATTGTATTCAATACATTCGATACGGTGCAAAAAATTCTCTCTAGTTTGGGATAGTATATGCATAAGTAAGATTCTTACTTAGAATCTATGCAATTATTTCTATTCTCTTTACTAAATTAGATAAAACTTGATGTTCCAAAAAATTCTCTCTAGTTTGGGATAGTATATGCATAAGTAAGATTCTTACTTAGAATCTATGCAATTATTTCTATTCTCTTTACTAAATTAGATAAAACTTGATGTTCCAAAAAATTCGGAAAATCTTCTTGTTTATTTCGTAATAGGAATCTTATTTATTTATCGTAATAGTTTCTTATTACTCAGAATAACATATTCAATTCCTAGAATTGATAAAATAGTATTGAATTGCATAACAAAATGATTATACTAATCAAATAGTATTTTGTAAGGGCATGTTGGTATAGTTATCTATTCATCTGCATATTCCAATTTTTTTGGAATTGCATTTGGAACAACAGAGTTCGAACTAGATCATATAGTTATTGTATTCAATACATTCGATACGGTGCAAAAAATTCTCTCTAGTTTGGGATAGTATATGCATAAGTAAGATTCTTACTTAGAATCTATGTAATTATTTCTATTCTCTTTAGTAAATCACATGAAACTTGAATGAACTCCATATATGGATTTTCGACAGAATCGATTTCTATATTGATATGAATTGAAAAAAGGAACAAAAACCAGAATCGATTTCTATATTGATATGAATTGAAAAAAGGAACAAAAACCGGTTTCGTTCCGAAAAAAACGTGAGGATTTGCAAGAAGTATAAATAAATGGGATGGGAATGGATTGATAAGATATTCCCAGAGCAAAATTCTGCTATTTCCTTCCAATTCTAGGATCTTTTCTATAGAAAATATAGATATATATATACAATGGCAAAATAGATCTGATTTCCTTCTTGATTCTTTTTCGTTTCTATTCTGTCTTTCCTAGGAAAAACAGAATAGTCAGGCAAACTGGAGAGTTTGATTTAGTAATTTAGGAAACTCGATGTTCAAAAAAATTCGGAAAATTTCTTCTATTTGATCCATTGGAAGGCTTTTTTGATAGAGTAAGACAGAAT
>JAMFTS010003637.1:15000-21379 GCA_028095005.1 Rhynchospora pubera
TGTTTTATCTTTCTTTTCCTTTTTATTTGTTTCGATAAAGATATCGTCCGATTCTCTTTCTATTGATTCTTTTCCGATCGAGATGTATGAATCCATGGACCTATGTAAATCCATAGATCCCGTTCATGAATTAACGAAAATGAGCAAAACTTCTACTTGCCTCTGCCCTTTTATGAGTCTCCTCCTTTTTGCGTATGGCCTTACCACGTTTTTTTGAAGCAGCATCTATTAATTCGGAACTTAATTGTGAAGTCATACTTGTACCCGAACGCTTTCGGGATGCTTCTAATAACCAACGAATGGCAAGTAATATTCCTTGTGGAAGTGGGATTGCAACAGGGACTTTATAAGTCTTTCCGTTTTTTCCTCTTCTTGTTTTTACTCCTACCCTGGGAGTTACTCTAAGTATTGCTTGACGTAAAATAGATACTGGATTTTCTTTTGTCTTTTTTTCAATATCTAACGCGGCTCGATAGAAAATTTGATAAGCCAATGATTTTTTTCCGTGTTTCATCATACGGTTAACCAACATGTTAACGACTCGACTACAAGAAATTGGATCGAATTCTGCAGTTTTTTTCTTTGCAGTACCTCGACGTGACATGAGCGTGAAAGAGGTTAAAGAATCCGTTTTCTTTTTATAAGGGCTAAAAACGAATCAATTTTTTTTTTTTGGCTTTTTGACCCCATATTGTAGGGTGGATCTCAAAAGATAGGAAAGATCTCCCTCCAAGCCGTACATACGACTTTCGTCGAATACGGCTTTCCACAGAATTCTATATGGATCTATGAGATCGAGTATGAAATTCTGTTTACTCACTTGAGATTGAGTATCCGTTTCCCTCCTTTTCCTGTTAGGATTGGAAATCTTGTATTTTACATATCCATACGATCGAGTCCTTAGGTTTCCGAAATACATAGTTGAATGTAAAAAAAGTGCTTCGAATCATTGCTATTTGACTCAGACCTGTTCTGAAAAAGTCGAGGTATTTCGAATTGTTTGTTGACACGGACAAAGTAAGGGAAAACCTCTGAAATGATTTTCATATTGGACCCTGGACATCTAATAGTTCCGAATCGAATCTCTTTAGAAAGAAGATCTTTTGTCTCATGATAGCCTGCTCCAGTCCCCTTACGAAACTTTCGTTATTGGGTTAGCCATACACTTTACATGTTTCTAGCGATTCACATGGCATCATCAAATGATACAAGTCTTGGATAAGAATCTACAACGCACTAGAACGCCCTTGTTGACGACCCTTTACTCCGAGAGCATCTCGGGTTCCTCGAACAATGTGATATTTCACACCGGGTAAATCCTTCACCCTTCCTCCTCTTACTAATACTATAGAATGTTCTTGTAAATTATGGCCAATACCTGGTATATAAGCAGTGATTTCAAATTTAGAGGTTAATCGTACTCTGGCAACTTTACGTAAGGCAGAGTTTGGTTTTTTGGGGTTGATAGTGGAAAAGTTGACAGATAAGTTACCCTTACTGTCACTCTACAGAACCGTACATGAGATTTTGACCTCATACAGCTCCTCGTTCAATTCTTTCGAAGTAATTGGATCCTTTTCTTCGTTCGAGAATTTCTTCCCTTCTTCCACTCCGTTTCGAAGAGTAACTAAGACCAATTCAGTCACGTTTTCATATTCCAATTGAAGACTTTTCATTTATGATCAAAGGAAAAGATTTCTCTTTTACGAAACATATGCGGATCAAATCACGATCTTCTATCTAAATAAGAACAAGAACTCTTTCTCGATAGAAATCCCTTTGCCTCTCATCCTTAGAGAATTAGAAAGAAGGATCCTTTTTGAGTTTCAATTTTGTCATTTTGAGAGCTCTTCGATCTTCTACTTATTTGTTTGTTCTATTTCCTTTTTTCGATTTCCTTTTTTTCCTGGATTCTTTCATTTCATTTCGATTTTTCTTATTCTATCCCATAGGTATACCCTTTGAATCAATAGAGAACCTTTTCTTCTGTATGAATCTATATTATTCCATTCCAATTTCTTCCGGATACCTCCCAAGGAAAATCCCCAATTGAATCCAAAATTGACGGGTTAGTGTAAGCTTATCCATGCGGTTATGCACTCTTGAAATAGGAATCAACTTTCGGAAAGATTCTGGCTTTCGTGCTTTGGTGAGTTGTCCGAGATCCTTTCGATGACCTATGTTGTGTTGAAGGGATATCTATACGATCCGATCGATTGCGTAAAGCCCGCGGTAGCAATGGAACCGGGGAAAGTATACAGAAAAAAGAGTTCTTTTCTATTATATTAGTATTCGTTTTAGTAGAAGTTAGTGATCCCCCTAGTGATCCTGGCTCTGTGAGTCCTTTCTTCCGTAATGAATTTTGAGCACCAGCCTTACATTTTTCCTCTGTGGGCCGAGGAGATAGGGGCTCAGCTCAGCAGGAAGAGGGTTGTACCATGAGAGAAGCACGGGGGTCAACCTGCTTCAAATATACAAGATGGATTCTGGCAATCCAATGGAGTTGGACCCTCATGTCGATCCGAATGAATCCGTTTTTCTACTCTGTTTTTCTACTCTGGTTGTTCGCCTAAACAAGAAAGGAATTCTTGTTTAGGCAGTTTATATCATCCGTACATAGTGCTTTGATCTAAGATTGAAATTTATGCTTGTATGAACTAAGGTCCAAAATATCGAATAAACAAGTGTTTCCACGACTCTACCAACCACCCGGCCAATCCTCTTCCACGCTAGGCCTTTTCCCTTTTTCATGGCTACATATCTTTACGGATAAGGAATGGGAAATCTTTCTCCTGTTCCACAAATCAAATGGTTCATTTCCTCCGGGAGAAGCCATCTCTTTCTCAACAATATTTTGGTCATTTGATCCAATAGCCTTTCGTTAGATAGGAACAGATTCGCTAAATACTGATAACTCTCGAACAGAATATGAGAGGAGAAAGATCCTTTAGATAAGGAACTATTGATTCTAAGTCTTCTTTGCCATCTCTGACGACGCCCCAACAATTCGTAGTACTTTTCTCCCTTATGGAACCAACTGTCTTCTTCTATATATGAAGAAGGATGCTTATTTAGGTCAGGACTCTTCTCATCTAAATGATCATCTGAAAAAAATTCTCGAGGTGAAAGCCAAAAGTACAGGTATATGACTACGAGAAAGAATGGCTCCGAAGGTTCCCAAATAAATCGGTTTATTATAAAAAAGCTTTGTTCTTTTGAAAATCTGTCTTGTTTCTGGTGCTGAATTGTTTCATTCTCCGAGAACTCCGAATCATTCTCTTGAAGCTCCTCCTCTTGAAGCTGATCTTCCTCAAGATAAAAAGGCCAGTTGCCCTGAAATGACTCGGCCCAATAAGGAAGTCCCGATTTTATAAGCTTTTTGATATTCTCAATTTCGAGATTATCAAATATATAGCGAAATATTCTAGGAGACCGGACTATGTCTATTTCTATTTGATTTTCATTGAAGAAATCGTTCTCTATCTTCTGCGGGTTCACGGCTTCATGCTCTTCTTCAAACTCCGATTCGTTTATTTCTATTTCATTTCTCAATCTACTACGATAACGGGTAGAAAAAGAATTCTGTTGCATCATATCTAACGGATTCTTTGGTTCGGACCGAAGAAGTAATGTCTCACTGCTATTTTTTTCTATCCATGAGCATCCCACCAGAAAGCCTTCTAATTCTAATAGGTTCTGAACTAGCTGAGAATCATTCTCAAGAAATTCAGAAGAAGTGATCCAATTTTTGACATCGGGTCCGGGTGAAGACCAAAGATCTTGAGTGACCAATCCGGCAGAACAACTCAAAAGATAAAGAAGTATCGTTATTTTCTTCAAATTTGTTTCAAGTTCGACGTACCATTTGTACAAATAAGAACTCCATATTTTATTCCTCGCGATAGGGTCCTGCATATAGATATATATAGGATCTATGGGAAAATTGCTTAGAAATATATTTTGTGCAAAAACTCTTCCTATCTGATACAAAAAGATCCTATGATCCTGAAACCATCTTATGTGAGTTTGAAAATCCCAAGTCTGTCTAAAAGAAGCGAATCGAATTGAATTCGTTTCTTCTATTATGTATTTCCTCTGTGTAATACTAATTGATAGGACCTCATTGTTAAGTGCTACAAGATGTTGTGCATTCGAACTCATGGTTATAGACCCAAATTTCTTACTATCGAATATTTGATTTTCCAAGCCAAATCCCCTAGTATATGAAAGAATCCGGAAGTACCTTCGTTGTTCTGGAATAGTAAGCCTTCGTATCTTAATGAATGTATTAAATTTATTCAGGCCTATTAGAGCGGGATCCACTTCTCGGGGAATATGAGTCGAAGCAATAACTAGAATATTTCTAGTAAAACATCTTTGACGATCCTTGGAATTGGAAAGAGAGCTCTCTTCTAGATGGAGGGATAAATACCTCAACTCATCCCGATCCAGATCATGAATGTTTGGAATCCATACTATACAAGGAGATATTGTTTTTGCCAAATCGAATTGCACGGTCATATCCCAATAAAATGGGTTATTGCTAGTTAGCCTATCCTGTGTCATATTGAAAAGAATCTTATCAAAATTAATATTCTTAGCAATATCGCCACTATCATCAACATCAAAATCATCAACATCAAAAGGAATAGAAGTAATACCCTCATCCTCACAGTCGTCGAATTCACCTCCAACCCAATATGATTCACCATCCAAAAAAGACCAAAAAGACGCCTCGTAAAAATCGCAATCGTAATCGTATAAATACCGGTACTCGAGCGGATATATCTTAATGAAAGGAAGATAAGAATTTTTCGCTAGGGATTTGACCAAATAGGATCGCCCAATTCCTATAGAACCTATCACTAAAACACTCCTAGAAGGGTACGGGGCTAAGCGAAGCGAAAAGGGGGTTGGACGAGATGACAAATGAAAAGTCCCCCACGAGGTTATTGTCTCATAATAAGCAAGAAATATCCGTCTTTCCGCTAAACAGGATTTATTGAACTCATAATTCAATAGATCCTTTTGCTGCATTTCAAATAAGTACCGTAAATAATTGGATCCAGGTTGTTCCACTATTTCATCTAAAAGATTACTCTGAGTCAAACTCCATAGAATTTCATTAATCCTTTTTTCTGTACTTAAGGTGCAGAGCTGAACCACAAATTCTTTTTCTTGATCATCAACCCAATCGGTGTCCGCCACCCAGGATTCTATTTCATCATCCCAGTTCCCCACCTTTTTTCTTTTCCTTATCAATGAATACATCTCTATACTTGTAGGACTTAGATGTCTCGTATTTATAAAAAAAATGATTTGATTGATGAAATTATTTGGGATGAGACTTATGAAAGAACTTATGCGATAGGTGAGATAAGAGATGAGCAAATCGATCCGATTTCGATTCTCAGATTCTTCCTGAAAAAGTAGTAGGTATCCTAGTTCTATCAGAAAATTGAAGAATTCTCCTATGTATTCTTCCAGAATAACATAGTATTTTTGCAGAATAGCAATAACTGGACGGGGATTCTCTATAAATCCAATGGGATCCTGGAAAATAACTGGAAAGGGATCCTCTAAATTCTCTGACCTGAAAGAAGATATAGGATACCTATCCCTAAGTTTTTCCAACTCCATGAAGCATGATGGATTTGCCCAAGATTTGATCTTTTCAAAATCTAGAAATAACTGACGACAGGTTTTGCAAATGAAGGTAAGACCTCTACAAGCGAGATATCCAGCAAAAAGAAGAAGGAAAAGAATTGAAAAGAGGAACTCAGCCGATATCAATGACTTATTCCTATATGAGAAGAATAATGAAAATGTACAAGAAAGAAAAGGAGAAGACCCATTAAAAGAATCAGTCTTTGTTCGAGACAGATTAGTCTTTTTTCGGAGTAGCTGTACTAAATGAAGATTTGAAATCTTCTTACTTATCAGAGTCCATTTCATCAAAATCTTCTCACTTATCAGAGTCCATTTCATCAAAATCTTCTCAAGATATACCCATGGTATATCCAGAATATCTTGAATTTTGGATATCACGGTTGGGAATATAAAATAGGAAAAAATCTCGGAAAGGATGAATCTGAAATATTTGAACCCGCTCGTAGTAAAGATCGTGAGCAGCCATTCTTTGTAAATAGTCCATTCTAAGTAAATAATATTTTCTTCAATATTCCCTTCGAAAAGTTTTACAGAAAAAAGTTTTTTTTTATTGATTATTTTGATATTTCTTTTTTTAACGTATTTCTTTTTACTTCGAAAACCAAAAAGACTCCTTTTTTCCTTCTTTCCGGATGGTAAAGATTTCTCAGAACATGGATTTGATCCACAGTCCATGTTTGAATTGACACTGAGATACTGATGCAAGTTT
>JAMFTS010000048.1:0-168014 GCA_028095005.1 Rhynchospora pubera
TTGCCATGTCTCCATTACAAACTACAATGAATAATAACAAACTCCATCAAGAAACTATAGAATTAGTGATACACCAACTAGTACCAATTAAAGCACAAGAACAAACAGGTTTTCTATTTTGTTAAATGTAAACTTACCATGGGATCTGGAGCTTCGGCGCAATATTCAAGAATGTAGGAGAAATCTTCAGCAGTTAGGGGATTATTCAGAGCGATATCTGATAGCATTGCAGAAGCAAGCTCCCTCTGACCAGAGCGAAGAGCATTAACAATTTGTATCTGTGCACTCCGGCTAGCCAAACCTCCTCTCCATCCACTACTATAATAACCTACAACAATAAGTCTTATGAATTAACAAATTTCAAACAACTGTTAGCTCTTTTACTAAGAGAACTATAGATTTAGTGAAGTACCAGTAGAATTGGCTTGAGCATATGTTGAGTGCTTCCTGTTCTCGGAAGCATTGAACCCCACCTAGACAAAACAACTCAAGATAAATAGATTGGGAAAAAAATGTGAAAGATAACATAAGAGAATTAGTTGAATGTTACCACCTAACCTTGAGTTGAAATTTGTAGGAACAGTATATGTCAGTCGATCGGCGTGGAGCTCGCCATCTGCATTGAGTCACTGACTGAGACAAATTCACTCAACGTATAGAATAAAAGCTCAATGTTTGGATCATATGGGAATAGTAGGAATTTCCTATTCCTAGGCATAAATTTATTATAAACAATCCAAACTTTTCACAAAAAATTACACACTTCCCAATACTTTATTCCTAGCGATCCAAACGGCCCCAAGGATTATAACATTTGATACCTAAAAGCTCGAGATTGAATAAAAAGCTCAAGGATTGCATAAATAAAAAAAAAAATCACATTTTAGCTAAGCATTTACTGACAGGAGTCTTAGCATGGTCTCAGGTCGTAGCCTGGAGGTTGAATCAGCGTTGGGGAAGTTGGCCTGCTAAAGGCAGGCTTTGGCTCAAACCCAGCCCTGCAGCACAAGGCACACAAGGACCAGATATGACTTGATGCTGGCTTTCCCTCAAGTCAAAATAATGACCAATATCTGGCCTGGCTCATAAAAGCCTGATATTTACAACTGGACAGCTTGTCTCCTGTGGCGAATCAACAATAAGGGAATACACCAAAATTGAGTTTTGCTGATGCTGTTTTCTGGAATCAATCGAGCTTGTAAACAAGCAATAAAAAGTATATTTTTGATGAGTGTACAGCTCAAGCCTAAGTTTCTCCCATGTGTGTGAGAGAGTTCATTGCTTGTGTTCAACCATGCTCCATTTTAGCAGCCGTTAACCTGAATGTGTATTATATATGTTATGAACTTCAACCAATTTTGCTAACAAAAAAGGATATTGCCCAACCAAATAGTACCAAATAAAAGATGAGAATGCAGTTTATGCATCAGATTCCAAAGTAATATCAGGTTTGGGATTATTTCATTTCAAGCCATTTTGGCTATTGCTAGTTATTTAAGCCTCAAGCAATGCTTGCATGAAAACCAATTAAACACTGACAACATAGGAAACATAGACCCAGAATAAAATGAGAATACTTGAACTGAAAACAAACTTCATTTCAGCATGAGGAACCAAAAACGGTACAGAAATCAGTATGACCATGTCCAAAGTCTATCACGCAGTTGATTATCATTACTCGGTTGCATACCTAAATGTCATGCATTCTTAATGTCTGAACAATTTTATGCACATAAATCATACTTATTTTCTATGTCCATGGATAGGCATCATATACACAACATTGCTTATGTTTATAGTTGAGTCATCGTCGAGCTGCTGTTACAAAGTAATGTTAAAGATCTGGTGTTGCAACTCGCAAGGTGAAAACTGAGGACATATACATCTTTCCAAGAAAAATATAAACCTATAAATTGGAGGCGGAGGTGCTTGGAGAGGTGCAGTTCGGAGTGCTGTGAGAGGAGCTGAGGCGGAGATGCAGATCTAGGGTTCCGAAGGAGGCGGAGGTGCAAGGGGAGGTGCTTCGAGAGTAGATGAGGCGGAGGGAGCAGCAGTGAGAGAAGTAGACACGGAGAATGATGCGTATACGAAGAGAAAAGCATTGTATGAAATGAACGGCGTTTTTTCTTTTTTTTTTCCTTTTCGACGGAAGATTGATCCTCTCGACATCTGACCGTCCGTTTAGATCGGACGGTTCAGATGCGAGGAAGTTCAGTGGTCTTCTTTTTTGAGAAGTCCAGATCCGGATTCACAGCTGATAAGTACAATAAGTGGTTAAGGCAATTACGCAATCAGCGGTTAAAAATAGAAACCGCGTGCCTGTCAAAATCGGAAAAAACGTTAATTAGGGCGCTGGACCACATTTTCGCGTGAAAGATGACGTCACACGCGCTTTCCGCCAGCCTTTCGCGTGAATCTGACGTCACGTGCGATATTCGTGCGACTTCCGCTCTTTCGCGTGAGGTTTTAATTGTCTTCCAATATATTGATCTTAATTGACTCTAGGGAGTAAATAAATATGCAAAATAGCAGTAACATTTACACTTAAGAGAGTAACTAAATTAACAAAACGCATTGAAATTTTTAAAATAATTAACACAAGGGAGTATCTATTCTTCAAGGGACTATACAATCAATTAGTATACTATGTTTATGAAATACATACACATTGGACATTGGAGTAACTACTCCTGAAAAAATACTTAAAACAACTGATATAAGGGAGTAAATATTTTATTATAACATAAGAGCAATGGCGTCGAAACCAAAAGCTGTCGGAGATTTTTTGGAGAGAGAGAGAGGGGTTTCATTTCCGATCTAATTCCGAAATAACGAAAGGGGAGGTGCTAATCACGTGAGGTCAGCTATAATTTAGATGGAAATAAAATCAAGCGACAAAAACGGAAGGAGGCGCTGCCCTAATTGTTTGATTGCTCAATCTCTGATTGGTATGAGTAATTTCCATTAGCATTAGAGAGGAGAGCGACGAATCGACGATTGAGAAATGAGGGGGTGAGGAAGAGTTGGGCTTTGGATCCATTAGGCCGATTTGGGCCTCTATTAGAATTGAGCTGAGCCCATTTTGGGATGAAATGGACTGACATTCTCCTGATTATCGAAATGAAACCGAAAGAGAGGGTTTTGTTAACTTGTTACTTAATTGTTTGTTAAACGGGGGTGATAAGGATCATCCTCAAGATGATGGAACACATTTTAGTTTTTTTCTATTTTTAGAATATTTTTTGTCTTCATTATTTTTTTCCCTCCTATTTCAGTGGGAACACAAGTCAATCTCCAATATATTTGGGACAACAATTACTTATATTAACTACAACAGCTACATAAATAACTTCAACAGTTATATATATTAACTTCAACAGTTACATATATAACATATTAACTTCAATAGTTACATATATAACTTCAACAGTTATATATATTAACTTCAACAGTTACATATATAACATATTAACCTAAACTGTTACATATATAATTTCAACAGTACATATATAACTTCA
Organism: Rhynchospora pubera; assembly: GCA_028095005.1. NCBI lineage: Eukaryota > Viridiplantae > Streptophyta > Magnoliopsida > Poales > Cyperaceae > Rhynchospora > Rhynchospora pubera. The sequence continues at coordinate 3,519 of JAMFTS010000048.1, forward strand.
ACAGTTATATATATTAACTTCAACAGTTACATATATAACTTCAACGGTTATATATATAAACTATTAAGAAAAACAGTGGGGACCAAAAATAGAAAAAAAGAGAGAGAGAAATAACAGGGACCAAAATAGGAAAGGATGAGAAGAAGAGAAACAGTGGGAACCAAAAATAGAAAGGATGGGAGAGAAAATAATTTCGAATAAATTCACCAAAATAGTGGGGACCAAAAATGTGTGTTCACACTGGGGATGATGGAGGATGATGGAATCTAGAGGATGGTCTTAAGCAATTTCGTTTGTTAAATATACTGATTAATATTCAATTAAAATTTATTTGCATAAATGAAAAATCTAAACAGTAAATAATAATCAAAACAATGCAGGTTGGGTTCTTATTGTATTGGATCTATATCTGTCACTGTCAGTATCCGAATCCAAATTATTCACAAACAGTGATATGTAATCTGTTTGCATCTAATTCAATATTTCAATTTACATCGGATATTTTTTAAAAATAAAATAAATTTCGACAGTAATAGCATATGGACGCCCTGAGGCCCCTGATAAAATCTTTCATAGCTTTTGCGTCCGTACGGCATGATGATATTTTTTTACTTCTAAAAGTGCCCTTTACATGATTATTGATAGAGATGTGGAATTTGCTATCACTAGATCACTTTCAAGCCAAAAGGGAAGACCGGAAGATTCCTAACGTAGAAACTCAGATTATTCTCTTTCGTGATAAAGCACAAGAAAAGGAGGTCCTTACACATTTTCTTGTTCTGCTCCTCTCATTCGGGTATCCAAGCAACAAAAAGAATATCTTTCCGGGGGTAGATTTTATAAAAACGCCTTTTAGTTACAAAATTTCAAATAAAACACCCCTCCTTGAACAGCATATGAAAACTAAAATTAATAAACTTTGATTTGTAGTAAAATTTATATATTTAGATAATTAGATTGTATCAAACAGTTTGATCTGGCTATTCGACTTTCAACAATTGAGTTTTGAACACGAAACTTTTCCTTTCTGTAAAACACTAAACATCATAACATAATGTTCTATATTTGTGCTTGTTTTTAAACGCAAAAGCCGCCTTTACAAGATTCGTTTCTTCAAATTGTTGATTTGAAGCGATCAATTTGATCTGCATATTGAAATGATGCAAACAAACAAAGTGTATATATTTTTCGTTTTTTTTGTTGTTTTTAATAAATGAAAAGTTGTTGCATTAAAAAACATTCAATATAAATGGTTTTTATTATTATTGAGAGTGGCTAGAGTCTAATATGTTGGACACATATACTCGACCAACATGATGAAATTTTAATTTTTAAGATTAGAACGGCTGATCTGAACCACTCAAATTGTTCTCTGTAATAAAATCTATGAAGACCAACTTTTATATATTTTTTTTCAAAATTTTTTATTTTATGTTTTAGAATTTTAAAATATGCTCAATCTAAAAAATTATGGACCCTCCAATTTTGAAAATTCGAAAAAAATAGTAAAAAATTTGGAAAAAATATAAAATTTGATTCTCAAGGATATTTTAACATAGAGATAATATTGAACGGTTTGGATCGATAATTTGAAATTTTAACAGTTCACATTTCGTATTGTGTTTGATATCATATATATTGGATTCTAGCATTACTCATTATTATCTCCTAAAAGAAATTAAAAGAATCTTTAAAAAATATAAGTTTTTTCTCCTATGGTTCCGTTTGGATGGTGTGGGAATAAGAGAAATAAGAAAAAAAATGAAAAGAGATATTGAGAAGTGTGTAACTTTGTAAATAGTTTGGATTGTTTATAATAAATTTATTTTCTTATTCCCACACCTCATCCAAACGGAGCCATATATAAGACTACATATCGAATTTTTAAAAACAGCACGCATTAACTGTTTCAGAATTCAATTAAAATGATAATTTCGAGTTTCGTCTAATTTGGTTCAATTACTGTAGCCTTACTCTTTTTCTTCTTTCGGTGCTTTCTTCCTTAGTTGAGAATAAGTTGGCGGTTTTATTACCACAGATTCACAGAAGCATTACTCAAGTTCATCGACACATGGAATAGTAAAATTGCTTAGGAAGTCCCAAATGGCCAAATCCCCTGTGCCGTTTTTCCTGACCTTCTTTTTTACATACCTACTTCACTTAACTCATATAAACCAAATAATAAAGTAAAGTGGGTCCTACTTGCAGGCACTTTTTTTAGAATATCTATAAGGAAAACACCACAGAAAATCTTTGCCAGTGCTCGCTCGGCGCTCTCGGAAAACCAGAGAAAGAGATAAACCTCTTTTCCTCATCAACTCTTCAGGCCTCACTCAGTGAGAGTGTAAAAACTAAAAGGAGAGATCAATTTCCATGGCTACTTCTCCTCTTATCCACCTACCAATCTCATCTCACCACGTTCACACTTCTCCTTGTCACCTTTCTTCATCTGCTAATTCTTTCCCTTCCATGAAAATCCATAATCAACACCATCGCTGGTCTCCTCTTAGGTGCTCCGCCTCCTCCAACGGACGACCATCCGGGCCCACCGACAGTGAATCTGAGCGAATCCTTGAGGAGAAGCGCCGCGCTGAGCTCGCTGCTCGGATTGCGTCTGGCGAGTTCACTGTGCAAGAATCAGGGTAATTTCATCTTTTGTATCATGTGGATTCAATTGCTGAGTCAATATTATTATCTGAATCCTGCCTATAGATTGTTTCTTTATTTTCGATTGTCTTATGTTTTATAACATATTATTAATTTTGTAGTACTTTGTAGTATATGAACTGATATCTCCTTTTAATTAGTCAATCAATGGCAAATACTCATTTAAAATTAAAATAGGGCATAATTATAAACAAGAAGCTTTTTGCAAGTTTTCTGTTATTGCTTCTGAACGATCATTGCACACCCGAAGAGGATGGCTGAGTCAAGATGAATGTAACAGAACGTTTTGTGTTGTGGGATTATTCCCAATGAACCAAAATGTAGAATTTGAGCAACCAAATAATTTTGGTCATAGTGTAGTTAAGACTGTTTAGGAATGTCAGATGTTAGGCTATTTCATAACCGATCTCTTGTTGTTTCACATAAAGATGGGTTTCTCTTGTGGGGGCAGTGCGAGGGTTCCTCTTCAGATTGACTGGCGAAGGTGAGAGGGGCCCAGAAATACCACGAGCAAGAGGATCACTTGCGTCAGTAGGAGGCCAAGCTTTCTTTCTCCCTCTCTATGAACTCTATCTGACCTATGGTGGCATCTTTCGCCTCATCTTTGGGCCAAAGGTATTATTTTGCATAATTGGTACAGATGCAGAAATATCTTGCACCAGGCACAGAAACATAAGGATTTGATACTTACAACAACAAAAAGAAAAAAAAAATAATGATAATAAAATAACTGAAAGGATTATAAATTGAAGTTTACTGGTACATTATTGGCATGACAGCAATAGTACTTTATACTATACCGACCATGGGCCACCACTTGAATTTATGATATGAGCTTCTGAGAGTTCAGAGTTGGTCCTAATGTTATGCTTTTCTCTCCTTTCTTTTTCCCCCCTCTTGTAGTCCTTTCTCATAGTTTCTGATCCAGCAATTGCTAAGCACATACTGAGAGACAACTCCAAAGCTTACTCAAAGGTTCAATGATTTCTAGCTATATTCCTAAATTACTAATGTTGTAATTTGAGAATGCTTACAGTATTACTGTAGTATGTTTTAAGGGATAATTGATTAAGGTGAGTGCAGGGAATCTTAGCAGAAATATTGGATTTTGTGATGGGGAAAGGATTGATCCCAGCTGATGGTGAGATTTGGCGTGTCAGGAGGCGTGCGATTGTTCCGGCTTTGCATCAGAAAGTAATGTACTTGCTTTCCTTTTTTACTATATTTTGAACTAAATTATATAAATCACATCAGTGCATCAGAAGGTATTTACTTAACAATCGCAACAGAAACCTCCTGATGATTAGTTCAAATTTATACAATTTAGTCTTGGCACTTTTTACAAATTGGAAAACAAGAACTGATAAGTTTAGAATTGCAATGTTTAATCTTCAGAATCAAACTTCATTCAAATTTAAAACCAAACGTCAATAAATTACAAAATCCGCTAGGGGCTTCTATAGGATTTGGCTTGTTGTCAGAATCCTTGCTTGTCAAGTATTGCTTTCTCAAAGAAGTATTTTTCCTAGGTGCCTTATAAAATTTACATATTGTAATAAGAAACAGATGTATTGATTTTTTTCATTTCTGAAGAGCAGTATGTTGCTGCCATGATTAGCCTGTTTAGTGAAGCTTCATACAGACTCTGTGAAAAGTTAGATAAAGCAGCATCTGATGGGGAAGATGTGGAAATGGAATCACTGTTTTCAAGGTTGACCTTAGATGTTATTGGAAAGGCAGTTTTTAATTATGATTTTGATTCATTGACGCATGACAATGGAATTGTCGAGGTAATATTCATTTACTTTTAGAAATTTTGGAGAATTTTAGGCTATTTAATTTTCAACCAGGTAGTTGTATTGGAAGTACATAAAATATGGTGCAGTGGAAGTACATAAAATATTGTAATTGGGTTTAGTTCAGTCTTCTCTTGACCAGACGTGTAATATTATCCTTAATTGTGCAATCAAATTTCGATATAGCCATTTTAATAAACTATGACTGAAAAATGGTTCAAAGTTGCAGTCAAGTTATGTCACATAGCATTCACCTCATTTTTATTCTTTTACCTTCTGTGACCAGGCAGTATATATAGTCTTGAGAGAAGCGGAGATGAGAAGTACATCACCTATTCCAACATGGGAAATTCCCATATGGAAAGATATATCCCCTCGACAGAGAAAAGTAAATGAAGCTCTAAAGTTAGTTAATGATACCCTGGACAACCTAATCGCCATTTGCAAGGTAATACAATCTTACAAGTATGTGTGACTTGTATGTTTGGGCTTTTCATTCTTGGGATATCTGCAAACATATGATAATAAGTTATGATATATTAAATAGCAACAATGTTAGTCTACTATTGCAGCAACTTTTTTTAGCCCTTTTCACAGAACACCTCCAGTAAGGTTAAAATAATGCAAATAAATGACTTAATTCCCCAAAGGTTTACATAGTTGCAATTTGCAAATGGCTGATTCTGGCTGCTATGTGCAAACATGATAAGTGTTGTGTGTGATTTAAATTAATTTGCTCGATATATTTATATCTTGGTTTCTTTGAGAACCAGTTTACAAAGAAATGAACAATTGATATCTCATCTTCCTCACTGATGTTTACATCTACTTATGATTGATTTCCTTTTTGTAATTTGTTTTCGTACAATTGTAGAGAATGATAGAGCAAGAGGATTTGCAATTTCATGAGGAGTACATGAATGAGCAAGATCCCAGCATCCTTCACTTTCTCTTGGCTTCTGGTGATGATGTAATGCTGCCCTTGTCGACTTCTGGTTGAGTTCATTACTGTTTTTCATTCCGAGGGGAGTGTAACTTTGTGTTCCTTTGTAGGTTTCTAGCAAACAGCTGAGAGATGATCTAATGACCTTGCTAATAGCTGGTCATGAAACATCAGCTGCTGTCTTAACATGGACCTTTTATCTTCTTTCAAAGGTATCAATGAGGCATTTCTTTTTCTGGATTTCAAAGTATCTGGTGAACTCTGGATAGCCCTAGTTAGCTGGAGTCAGTTTAGCAATAGAAAACCACTTAATCGAGACCAACTGGTTAATACTAATTACTAAGGGAAAGAACAGCCACACGCTGCTAGGGAAGGTAAACTTAAATGCGGTACTGATTACTTGTTTATTAAAATGTGCAGGAGCCAGAAGTTATGGCCAAGCTCCAAGAGGAGGTACTTTTGTATCATGCAAAATAAGGCTCCTACTAAAATCAATGGCGGAGCCAGAAATTTTCATAATGGGGTTCAAAAATTTTATAATATAAATATTAAAAAACATAAAAATATTTTTATTTTTTAATTATAAATTTATTTTGTTAACTATAACACATTCATAATTTAAAAAAGGGTTAAAATTTTCTAATTAAGTGTTATGAAAAAATATTATGACTCAAAATGTAAGACTGTTTTATTAAATTATAAGTTCTAATCGATTTTTTATCTTCTATTTGAATTCTTTAAAGTCTATTTCATTAAATTGATGTAATATGAGAGCGTTAGAAAATTCCGCGAGATCAATGATATTCTATACAACAAAGCACCAAATAATTATCCATTTACTGAACACACGATCTATTATGTATTTTGCAATTAATGTAGTCGCTATTGTTTTAAAGTTTTTTTTAATCGATGCTCTAATGAAAAAATATATAATTTATTTTATAGAGTTCATAAAAATTAAATTCTTTAAAACTATTTTTGGTAGAAATATTATTTTATTTTGAATAGCAATACTAATATTAATTTTATTTAAATGAAACTTGATGAAAAAAGGAAAATGCTATATTGATTGATGAAAAGCAATTATGGTACTTGAATATACCTTGCCTTTTGGCACATTTAAATAAAAAATATCTATGTATTAAAGGTTTCCTGATAACATAACAGACAACAACTTACATATTTAATTTAAGTTCAATTTAGAAATATATATTTAAGATTCAATAATTAATAAGTACAGATATCACACAAAAATAATTAAGGTTAATTTATGAAATATATAATAGAAATCATTCATCAATATGCATTGGTTCTAATTATTACTAAATGTCAAAGCTTATGAATTATTGATGTGAAAAGCTTAAGAAGACAATCAATATTTGTGACACTTGAATATATATTTGCTATTTAATTAAATTTTTTTCAACTAGAATAAATTGGCTGAATCACATATGGGGTTCACTAGTGAAATTTTTATTAAATATATATGGGGTTCAAATATAAACAATTTTTAATGAACATTCATATTTTTTAGTATAAATTTATATACTAGTGGTATTTTCATAAATCAATGGGGTCATTTGACCCCCATTTCTTCCATTTAACTCCGCCCCTGACTAAAATATCTCTTTTTTATATACCTCACTGAAATTCTGAAATTAAACAATAATTTTATTCTTTTCTTAGGTTGATAGAGTTTTAGGGGACCGCATGCCAACAATTGATGATATGAAGAAACTCATCTATACAACTCGAGTGATAAATGAAGTAAAGAACCCTTTCTAAATTTTGTTTTTGAATGTTAGGAGTTCAATTTCGATAAGCAACTTAATTCAGCTCAAATTTTTTAATATTTATACAGTCGTTGAGATTGTACCCTCAACCGCCAGTTCTAATTAGGCGTTCAATGGAAGATGATGTTCTTGGTGGTCACCCTATTGGAAAGTAAGAGCTTTCATTAATTTCTAATATTTTTTTATTGTTTGTTGAAGTAAACAGTTTTCTGGTTGTTACTTTCAAATTGGGAAAGGTGCTTAAGGTCCTTTGCATAAAAATTCCTATAGTATTGAGAAAGCTATCGAGTAGGTCCCACTTTTGGTTTACTTTTTAACCCACTTCCCTCTACTTAAACAACACATGTAAAATCTTAAAATGCATTCTTTAATCATTGGTGTGATAGGGGAGAGGACATATTCATATCTGTATGGAACCTCCATCGATGCCCAAAAAGTTGGACTGATGCTGACAAATTTAAGCCTGAGAGATGGCCTCTAGATGGGCCCAATCCAAATGAAATCAATCAAAATTTCAGGTTTACATGCCTCTCTTATCCCTTACAATATTCGTTATTAATCTTTGCATCTCCCTTGTTCTCTAATACAAATGTGTAAATACAAAACATTAGAACTCCTATAAAGTATCATCATACGTTATTTTATACTAGCATAAGATGCCCTCATATGTGGGCAAATAAAGAAACAAGATAATTTTAGGTAATAAAAATATGTTTCTTAATCTACCAGCGATACAAATAGATATGTTATTCAATTTGTTTCTTTATTAGATGGAAAACCAAAATATATTGTTGCTTCGTCTGTGGTTGGATATATCAAATGGATCGAATAGCAGAAACACGTGTTTACCTGCTAGATCTAGCATGTTAACACCTGTTGGATCCGTGCGTTTATTAGTAGTAGAGATTCATTGGAACTTGTCTTCAGTTGAATGACAGTTCCAATACAGTTGAACTTGTCTTCACCAACTGATATTGGAACTGGTTTAACCCATTTTTTGTCTGTCAGTCCTTTTGTCGTCTTCTTTGGTATCAGTTCCGTACTTGCATATAATAATTGTTGGGGCTAAGGTGGACTTTCTGAGGCCCAATTGCACTATCGAAGAGCCATCTGGACAAAATTAGGGGTGTCAATGGTTGGGTGGGTCGGGTAGGTATTATTTTTATATTTTTATATTATATGTAAATGGGTTATCCCTGACCTGTTCTATCATGGTCATAATGGTTCATACCTGCCTAGACCCATTTGGTAAATATGCTAGTTTTCTTGGTAAATTTCTCAAGTTCAATTTTTTCATGTAGGCTTTTTCTTTTTAAACACATCAAACTCAATATACAAAAGTAAAGACAGACATTAAAAATATGCTCAGAAAAAGAAAAACAATAAACGGGTTACAAAATGGATCATGACCTGACCTGACCCATTTATAACGGATCAAAATTTGAATTTCTACCCAACCGATTTTACCCATGCCGGTCTTAGATGGGTCGGTCAATAACTGACATCCTAGACAAAATTAAGTCTTGACTACCTGTTGCTTGTTATATTTACCACATCAGTCAGGAACTGGTACCATTAGTGACCAGCTCTCAAGAATCATTGCATAGTAGGTGAATTGCTCCTGAAGGAAGAATTGCTGCAGACTGCTTATATATCATCTTTTGTTACTTTTTTTTTTTCAATGTTTCTCAGCTACTTGCCATTTGGAGGTGGGCCAAGGAAATGTGTTGGTGACATGTTTGCTACTTTCGAAGTAATGTTTTGTTTTGATTTCAATACTTGTTCAAGCATATAATAAGTTAATAACCATATATCCAAGATAATGGAATTACTAGTTAATATTGATTAACAAATATCTGTATTAAATATTTTTCTTCTACAGAATGTGGTAGCTACAGCAATGCTTGTCAGAAGATTTGACTTTCAATTAGCCCCTGGAGCACCATCTGTACATTCTCTTAACTATATCATATTCAAAATTGGGAAATTACTTTATGCTTATGCCTTTCTCCTTTGTTTGGTTAATATGGTCTATGTGCCAACCTATCTATTTTATCTTTATATGTCAAAATCCCAATTATGGAGCATTGGCTGCAAAAACCTTAAAAGGTTTTTGTCATTGTTTCCTTTCTTGTGATAATAAGCATTTTCATTAAACATTCATTGTTGGCAATAATTTTGCTTTTAGTTTTGAATCCTCATACTTCATTTATCTTTCCAAAACTGCCAAAGTCAAATTCATCTGTTATCAAATTTACCTCTTCAACTTTCAACTTCTCTGTATAGTCCTATTCCAAGTTCGTTAAGGTCATATGTGATATATTATTAGCCTTAGTCCTGGAGGTGTCTAAATAATTTTTATGTAAATAAAAAAAAATAAACAATTGTCCCATAATTTTTGCTCTGAAGGAACTTTTTACACTTTTACTTGCTTATAAATCTGAACAGGTGGAGATGACAACTGGTGCTACAATTCATACTACTGAGGGCTTGAATATGACGGTCACACGTCGCAGAAGGCAACCTATAATCCCAAAACTTGAGAGAAAAATAGTATCTGACAGTCCATTGACCCGCTTAGATCAATCAGAGGATGACCAAGTAGCTTCAGAAGATGATCAGACAAGCGAGGTTACTGCTAGATTTTGATTTATAATATTTAACATATATGATATGATTTTAATAGGCAACATGATCTTATTCATCTTATGCAACTTCTGCCGTATGAGTTTCTAGTATCATTTAGATTCCGTAATGTAAATAATTCAGATTGAAGTCTTATATCTAACCAGTTCAACATGTGCAAACTGTTATATAGCTCAAGTACATTTCAGATTATCATAGAATGTAGTATTAAGTCAGTTGGCTTTATATGAAAAATTGGTTCGAAGGAAAAAGATTGCAAGCGTGCTTGCCGCTTGGGTTTTTTCTTCCAGTATTTCATGTATATTGTCTGTATATTATGTACTGTTACTTAAATTTGTGATGAGTTCATTTGAGATGCAAAACCTCAAAAAAGTGCAACATTTTGTTAGCAACAGCCAACACAACAGTTTGGCAACTCCTCGATCTTAAAAAAAGAGCCAAAAAGGGAAAATAAAAAAGACACAAACAATTTAATATTTGCTTTGAACTCTACATATCTTCTCTGGCTCATTATTATATTTACAAGAGCACGTCATGATGGCATCAGAATATTACATCCTCAGCAAAGCTTCCAGCTCCTGAAGAACATCATTGCGAGTGATGATTCCTATTCAGACAATATTATATAGATTCTTAGTATCATATAGTTACTTATATATAGGTAGAAGTACAAATTTATCGTTCTGGTGCCATGTTCAAATGTTTCCGTCTCATTATGGTTTTACTTTGAGTTTATTTTTGTTTTCAAACTTAGAGCTTTTTCTAGGGTATGGAAAAATCAACGCTCCGCAGAGAGAGAGAGAGAGAGGGATGGAGGGAGGGAGATGAACAAAAGGAAAGATTTGAAGATCAAAGTAGCTAACCTATGACCTGCTGTTCCTTGTTTATTACAGGTATCCTGTGTACCTTCCTCTTCAGCATCAGAGCTGCTGCATCTGTATAAACATGATCATATCACGTATGAATAACTATTAACTAAGAAAATTTTTGTTAAACAAATTGAGCTTTTTAGGGAGTAGATCAATTATTATAGAGAACATCTACCCATCACTGTTTTGTCTTCTGACAGAGTAATGGCAGGAGACGACATCATTTCACCAATCCTCGTCTGTAACTGTTGGCAAACCAAAAAAAAATTGTATTAATAATAGTATAATACAAATATCATTTGATTAATGGAGAGAGAGAGAAAGATCTGACCCCATGAGGTGCTTTGGCCTGATCATTCTTGGAGATGACTCCCATACATCTCAGGTTTGCGTCAACCACAGGAAGCATTGAGACAGCCTCGAAATGATACACTACTTCCTCCAATGTCTGATCCAGCTTCGCAGTGCGTACTGGCTTCGACATGATCTCACTCACTCTTGAAAATCTGTGTGTCTATGGCACAGAAAGGTTGCAACATCAATCAGGCAATGAGTTTTATTATCTAGTAAAAGAAATGAGACAAAAGAAAACTTCTTTGGTTTTCTCAGTCGTCAAGTACTATGTATATGGCCTTAAATCATTGTTAATGGATTAATATAGTTACTATTTAGGAACCTCATAAGAAGATGAGCTCGGTTGTGACTCAAGATATGCACGAAGATCTTCGTAACTGAGAAGTGAGAAATTCTCTGGCCACTCTCCAGAGATGATCCCTTCAGGATTTTCATTAATCTCTAGCCTAAGACCGGTAGAAAATGTCGATGCACACGGTTTCTTCAGCAGTTTCCCAGTACGCTGCCTGCATGAATTGGTGGTGCTGTGCCTCGGGCTACTTAAGAAATTAGGGGAGGTTCCACTAAAGGAGTTGATGCAAGCCATTTAGGAATTAGGAAAGAACTAGTAGTGCTGATATTCTATTAATTGAAACTTCTGATGGAGGAGTGTTTCTGTGATGATCTTTAAGTAGGACTGAAGGAATGTGGAACTGCGAATACAGAGCTGGAAGGTGGGACCCATCAATGCATGGATCTCTTTGGTAGTCTTTGAAATTGAAAGGTAGAATGGTTTGGTCCTTGGTGGGGCCACATTGTTCTTATCCGAAGTGAAGTAGCACATTGTTCTTATCCAATCAATTGACAGATGATAGATAGTAATGTATTTCGTCTGCTGCTGCCGATTCTATGACAAATTGCCCCCCGTTTTTCTTCTCTTTTCTTTCAAAATTTACATCAAAAAATTAGAATCAATCATTTATATATAGTATATTCAAATCTGACCAATAAGTTAAGCCCACATTGATACTCCCATAGCAGGACCACAGGGGATAGTTATGAAAAATAGATTTTGCTTGTGAACCAGCAATTAGCAGAAAATCTTTGCTTTGTGCAAGTATTAATCAAGAAACTAACTAGACTGTTTTTGGTGTGGGTATAATAGCAAGCCGAAAAGCCATTATGGGAATGTATTCTGCTAGCAGATGGTTAACTCGCTTGTTTTAGGCAAAATGGGGGGACCCAAGCAAGTAGTTCAGTATTTGTGCTATTATCCTATATGTTCAAGAGGCAGCTAACTGTTGCCGGCGATGAAATTCTACAGTGCGCCTAGCTGCTGGCATGGTTTTTGATGTGGAAAAAAACGTGAATCATGTGCAATTTAAATTCATTATATAAATCACACTTTAATCTGGTTAGTAGTTCGAAATTTTGTGGATTAATTTTGTTTTAGAAAAAATCTGAATAATAACGTAATTTCAATTTAACTAATTAAATCTTGGATTTATAGAGTTCCAACTTCTAACAGGGCTGCTGCTACATAGCTGAAACTTATGTTTTTCCAGCGTAAGACAAACGTTTTACCTACTTAATTTGATGGCGCTTTCGCGTACTATACTTCAAAATATAATTCATTTGTTTGGAGATAAAATTTACTTCTGTAACTGAGAGGCAAGGTGGATAGAATTCGTTATGGCGTCAATACTGACTGCTACCAAGAACACAGTATCCAGTGGTCCACGATGATTTTCTGTAACACTCCGGTTTTCCCCTATAGAATTCTACTTTTCCAATGCGTATTCAGTATCCAGTGTGTAAACTGTGGTATTGAAACTGTTGATCATGGAACGTAGAATCTCCCAATTTCTTTTTTTTTTAAACATTAAAATGCCCGTTGGCTTGAGTTGCCCGATTTCACTAATAAAAAGGTGTCAAATATGACAGAGAGCATAGCACATATTACTAGATTCTCTATTAAACAGATAACATTTGATATAAGAAGGACACTAGGTAACATCTATTTCAAACAGTCACGGATCAGGAATTCAGGATCAAACTATGTTTTAAGGAGAAATTTTAATTGTAATGTATTCTACCGAAAATAAGTTCGGAGGAAACCTGGCTAGTTGACAATCAATGCGTGTGTCCACGTGGTAACCTCTGAGCTGGCTCGTTTTTATTGGGTGGAGAGATTCCTAGTGACCTACTATGTAAGAGACTTGTAGGATAAGGTTACATCAATTACATGTGCCACGGTGCATATGCAACAAAAAATTGTCTAACTCGCTGGAAAATGGAGAAGGACACAAGCTGTGATATTGACAGTAGGATTTTGTCCGGGTTCTCAAAATCAAGTAGCACTGAAACAAAAACCGGGGAATTTGTTTCATTTTTCCACAATTCCTTGTATATAAGTTAGACATCTTTTTTTATTTTTTGTACTTGTAAGGTTTAAGTTAGTTTTCTATAGAGTGGTGTAGACCACACATATGTGCAAGCTTTAAATTCGTTTTCTATACATAAAAAAAAAAAAAAAATAGAAGTTTCATTAACCACGCAGATGTACACCACATTCTGAAAAAAAATATGTCAGCAATCAGACTTCATATCTATTGATATAATTAATAAAATCAAAACCATTACAATCATCATAGCAGAGATATAATGTCAACCTTTCTCCCATCAAAGTTTTTCAATGGATAATATTGATTTAAATTGCAGAAGTTGCAATATGCCTAATCTAACAACCTGGTTTTCCCAGAAAACGATCATTTATCAATTTTATCTCTAAATCAAAAGAGAGAAATTCTCCATTGCCATGTAAATACAAAAAAAAAAAGAATGACGTCAGTAGCTCATAAAATTCTTACTGTGCCTGTCCAACTGACTTTAATTACATCATGCGGATATGGTTGTGCTAAGCTAATTGCTCTAATTATTCGTCAACTATCGCAAAAAGACGGATATGATTTATTAAAGACATATAAGGCGTTATGGACGTATGATAATCGATACGCTTTCACCTGATTATTGTATTCCAATTTTCATTTTATGGCGTTGGATCAACTCAGATCATTGTCATGTCTCACGTATAATTAGATTATGTTGATAGATTATGCACTAACAAGTAGCCCACAGATTAATTGAATATAACACAAAATACTTCTTTTAGGCTCTGATCAAACTGTTTTTTATGCGGGATTTTATTTCATTTGCTTTTATAGGATTTCGTTAGATCTAAATATATGAGAATTCCAATCAAATGACACCACATCCGTTCATTTTGGTCAAGAATTTTTCAACAAAATGAAATGAAATGAAATCTCATGTTAAAAAAAATATATGATTTTGATCGGGGGCCTATGTTTCACATGTAGCCAACAAAATTGATAACCATAAGAATCAGTTTTTGGTCTAGTGGCAAAAAGCAACGCTTCTTCAACAGAGATCGCAGGTTCGAAACCCGACTGGAGATCTTTTATGATATTTAATTTTCAAAATAAATTGGAGGACTTGATCCCCATCTTATCTTAAAAAAAAAAGGAAAAAACAAAAAATTGGTAACCATGTCAAAATTCATACGCAAACACTCAACACCACGGAGCAACGCTTCAAATTTCTCAAGTCTTGTACTTTCCCCAGCTCTCAAGTTCCGTAAGAAGTTTGTAGATATATTTAAATTGGGCACTGCAAACATTTCTTGATATAATAGGCGGAGGCAGTAGGGATGCAAAACGGGGCTTGACCCCCTAAGATTTTAAAATTGTGTAGAGGGTTTTTTAATTATATACTAAATTTTGTTAATATATAACATATTGCACCTCTAATAAAAGAGTTCAAATACAATAAAAATATAGCTAAAATGCAATTTAGTTAAGTTTATAGTTTGTTCAAACTAGTTTAATTATAATTTTTTCTTTTAGAGTAAATTTAGAAGAGAAAAATCAGAAATAAAACATTGTCCAAATATGAAAATCTTTTCTTCTTATTTTTTTGAAAAAAAATTACTTCTTTATTGTATTTGATATAATTCATGTTCTACTATAAAATAATGCAATATTATTTTTTGTTGTCATTTTTTTTTTTTAGATTTTAAACTTTCAAATTTTAGTCGGTCTAAGTTGAAAATTAGACCCCAAAGTCGAAATCCTGCTCCGCCCTCTAATTAGAAACGATTGCATTGTTGGATTTAAAATGAAAGATCATTTTAATCGAAGAACAATTTTATAGATCTGTAATTTGCGAAGAAGCTATGGCGTATTGGCGACTTGGCGTTACTTCAAGTCTAACAAAAGTTTGAAAGGTCTCTTGGGCCTTGGATGCGATGTGACAATTTAATTAGACCCAGACAAAGCCATTTCTATCCTAAGGATTTTACATTTTTACATTGGACCCAGAGTCCCAGACCGCACCAGCTCTCGAGTCTCGACCATAGAAAGAGCTGTGCTAATTTTTCCATTTACATTCTCTCTTAAATTTTACATTTCTAGGTCGTTAGATGTGATGTGAAATACGAAATGTATGTCGATAGAGAAATAATAATAATCATCATCATCATTTTTCAAAAATAAAACTGGTGGCGCTCCCACTTTTTTCGAAATAATAATAATAATAATAATAATAATAATATTATTATTATTATTATTTTTAGATGTGATGTGAAATACGAAATGTATGTCGATAGAGAAATAATAATAATCATCATTTTTCAAAAATAAAACTGGTGGCGCTCCCATCTTTTTCGAAATAATAATAATAATAATAATAATAATAATAATAATATTATTATTATTATTATTATTATTATTATTATTATTGTTGTTATTGTTGTTATAGTAGTAGTAGTAGGGGGTGATCATTGACAGTGGAACTATTGTGATTTTTTTTTGTTTTAAAATTCAATATTTGCAACATGTTTTATATTTTATGGGGTCGTTTGGATCGCTTAGGAATTTGGGAAATTTGAAAAATTTTCTATTCCTGGGCATAAATTTATTGGGAAGTATATAACTTTGTGAAGAGTTTGGATTGTCTATAATAAATTTATGTCTAAAAAGTAAAAAAAAAGAAAATTCTCCAAATTCCCACTTCAATCCAAATGGCCCTCATAGTTATGTGCGTAAAAGACGATGAAAATGGATGTTACTTTTATCTTTTATCGATATAACTTGGATTTCGAAAATGTCCAGATTTACGAAATTTCGATATAAATGCTAAACTAACTATTGTCAATGGATCCGACAAATAATAATAATAATAATAATAATAATAATAATAATAGCAGCAGCAACAACTTCATATGAAAGTGTAAAAATTAAGATTCTAGCTTTTCTTTTCTTTCTTTTTTTCATTTGAGATCAGATTCTAGTTCTTGAGTTTTTATAAAAACACCAACATAGTCCAAAAAATATATGGCCCGTTTGGATCAAGTGGGAATTTGGAAAATTTTCTATTCCTAAGCATAAATTTATTATAAACAATCTAAACTCTTCACAAAATTACACATTTTCCAATACTTTATGTCTAAGAATAGAAAATTCCTCCTATTCCTAAGTGATCCAAACGGCCCCACAGGCCATAGCACTAAATCAGTATAATAGAGAGAATACATCCCAAAAACAAAATTAGCTTGATCACGACGAATATGAGTGCGATTGCACTTACGCTTTGATCAAAATGATTTCACACGGGATTTCATTTGATTAAAATCGATTTTTCAAGATTTTATTAGATCTAATATATAGAAATTCTTATCCAATGAATTTTCTAATCAAATGAAACCGAGCTTGGGGAAAAAAATTTCTGATTAAAATCTTACTTTCTCTTATTAGGAACAACATGCAGTGGGACCCGAATCCGGTGTAGCGCGGGACACCGTGTAGCGCGGGATACCGTGTAGCGCGCGTACGAGCCGTCTGATCTTGATCGGACGGTTCATTGTTTACGGACCTATTAATCTAGGTTACATGCACGGGGCTCCATTGATCAGACGGCTACAATGCCGCGCTATACGATGTGCTGCGCGGCACCAGATCTGAATTCCATGCAGTGAGACACAATGGGGGAGCCAGAATAGAGAAATAACAAGGGCCTAAACAAAAATCATAAAAGTCCGAATATAGTCTGAGCGCAAGAAAAAAGGTGGTTGCGCGGAGCCAGAGCGACATCATAGCGAGTTGGTGTCACTTCCTCTCTCTCTTAAACTCAAAAAGCAAAAATAAAAAAAGAAAAAAGAAAATTAAAGACAATATTTTTCGTCAAGTTGAAAACTACAATGTTTCATATTTTAATAATTTTTTATAACATATCAATGACACTCAGTTGCAAAAAATTTAATAAACAATCAATTATGATAATATGTTCATGATAAATTTTCCAGCTAAAAAAATTCAAGTTACTTTAGAAAAACTTAATTAAAATTGTCATATTATTTTGACTTATAATTTAAACCTTATATTGATGATGTACTTCAAAATTTACATTTGAGCAAAGACCGAGGTGCCAAGGGACCATTTTTATTTGATTGTATCAGTTAAATTTAATATGTGATTAAGAAAAATCCAACTATTAGGGGAGGCATGGTCTTCACCAACCTCCCCCTCCCTCCGCCGCTGCTTAGATACTCGCGGGTTCGTATGTCTTCATATTATATTTGTATTTTGTATTTTTTTTCTCATTTCTTTTTCCTAAACTAGATGAATTTTATAGAAATGTTGGTTCTCATTTAAAATTTTTTTTGAACTCTCTTTTTTAAATTAAATGAAATCAAGCTCTTTTAGTTTGTATAAATAAATTGTCTCTTCTCTTTTGTATTATCATGGTTCTTAACTTTCAATAAAACCTATATCAGCCGTTGAACCCAATACCAATTTAAGGATAAATTTCATTTTTATTTCCGCAAATTTTAAGGACAGCTGTTTTTTTATTTATAGAGTTAAAAAATTAATAAAAGTCGAGGACTAAATAATGTTTTCAAGAAATTTGGAAACCTAATATCTAAATTCTCCCTCTGAAATTTTACGGCTCTAGTGCTTTTCGCTCTCCGTTTGGTTCCCCAATTCCATTCCTCTCTCTATCCCTTCTCTGCTATCAATTATGGCCTCCGCCGCCGCAGTCACCGGCGGCGTCACCTTGCAGCCTCTTCTCCTTCCTCTCTCCTCTCGTTTGAACCGAGCTACACCTCTCTCTTCTCCTTTCGCAAGGTTTCCTTCGTTGTTATCTCCACAATTTCCTTCTATTGCTTCGCATGCCTCGAGGAGAACACCTTCTCCTGTCGTCGCTGCCCAATTCAACTTCGCCAAAGGTCCTCTCTCTCTCCCTTTCCAATTGTGAAGGCTGTAGAAAAAGTTCACCGCATGAACAGATACATTTAACTGACATCTTTCTTTACCTTTTTTGTTTTGCAATTGTAATGTCAGTTGTTCAAACAGCATACAGAATTGGGAAGGATGTCATCGAGACTGGAACCAACCTTGTGCCAGTATGTACATTGTTCTCTGACAATTCCCTTTCATAATATTTATGAATTTTTGTCTGATTATTTCTCTACCCAAAATGAAATGGATATGGTTGATTACAGGAGTCGGTACCAAGACCAGTTGCCAGAATTGGTGTGGGTTTCGTTGCCGTCTCTCTAACTGTTTTTCTTCTCAAATCTGTTCTTTCCACGGCCTTTTTTGTGTTGGTAAGGGACTATTTACCGTCTGTTTATCTTGACACTACTTATTACACAGCTTCTTTAGCTTTTTTTCAGTTGTAATGCCAGTATAATCTAGTTTGCACATAAAAATTGGCTGGTTATCGATTGTATAATGTCGACTCTGCTCCAATCTCATGATCTCAGTTGAGCCAGTTTTGCATGCTATTCAAGACATGTTCTGATGTACAATTATACGGTCATTTTCATACATATGGCACACTATTGTATAAAATAATTTGTCATGAATATTATTATTTGTTTCTTACAGCAGGCTATGATGGGAGTTATATATTTCTCATTCGTCGCACTTAATTCTGATGAGGGCTCAGGAGGTAGTGGTAACAAGAAAATGAACATGTCAGATGATGATCCGGTAGAAGAAGCCAGACGAATAATGGAGAAATATAAATGAAGCTGTGCATACAATTTTGTTGCTGAGGTTTATGACATGATAACTACTTTGATAAAATTTGTTAGAGATGTATAAATTGTGATTAGGAGATGACTTTCTACATATTTAAGCGAGGATAAAACGTATTTGCAAAATTGTCGCTGCCTCTTGACATTTTGCTGATTTCTGAATGTGCTCATGCCTTCTTACTTTGTAATTGTTTTCTTCTGTGGCATATATGGTTATTAAGGGGCAAACCTGTCAGTGAGAATTTTTTCATCGCTTCAATTATTTAATTGTTTTCTTCATGATATTGGTAAAAAGACCACAGTAAAGAATGTTGAACAAAAACAAGAGTCTAAATTCAATATAACAGAAGCAAACTAGAGGTATTGTCGCAAAGTAATGCACAGTAAGGAAAAGGTACAGTGGACTTGTAATACGAGAAGGCACTTTCTGTAGTTTGATAATTTAATTATGATTTTCGTTGCAAACAAAGGAAAAAGAGACATGTCGCACATATGACATGATTTAATAATAATATACAACTAAATCAGATCAAAATGGGTAAACAGTATCACTAAACATATTTTTATCATCACATCACAAACTTGTTCACAGTTTTGACCATAAAAACATCTAGTAGGTGTTTCTTTAAGCAGGAAAGACGCAAAACCAGCCATTTAAGTTTGTACAAAGAAGGCAGCAGTGAAACATGGCCTAGTCTTTAATTCAGAAAAAGAAACCTGCACTGACTTGCACAAATCTAATAAACCGGATACCCAATCTGAAGACAAATACCATCAAGATCTGCATCCAGATAAAAAAATAAAACCAAGTAAGACAGTAGGTAAACAATACCAACATGTGTCTGATCATACTATTCAAATAGTTGAACTTACAAATAAAAAGAAATGGAAATGGAAGTAAAAATGATTAGATATGCACAATTGATTTGGGTAACTTATAATACTCTTGTTTTGGATCTGTTACTAATTGTTTCTTCAGGACATTCAGATATTCCTTATCTCCTTAGGTCTTGGACAAACAAGTTCTAGATAAACTTATAAACAGATTTTTGCATATTCCACTTGTCAGTCAATTAACTATAACCCTATTCTTAACTTCTAAGCATATGGGAGAATTTGAAAATTGAAACTAATTAGTGCCAAAATTTCCAATTTTCAAGGACTCCTTCAGATATATGGAAGGGTAGGATTCAAGTACTAGTGTACTCAGGCAAGAAGTATTCAGAAGACAGCAGAGTCATTTTCATTTTTAAATCATAACCAAAAAAAAAAAAAAAAAAAACAGTCTAATATGGGCTCAACTGAAAAATCAACACCCCTTGGGAAAAATACTATTATTAGTAGAAGAACGCTATTGAGCTTCCGCGAAATAAATCAAGGATTTAACAAACCCATCCTAAATGGGATCTGACCAGGGACTATTGTCCATCAGCATAGCTTAAAATCCAGTAATTTGATATCTCAATAGGACATAATAGAAAAATGTGCCTAGAAAGAGGATTAATTACTGGAAGCTACACTGGCATAACATAAGAAACATTAAACTCTTATCCCAGAACAGCAAAATTATCAAACAAATCAAGTCTAGCCTGCAGTGGGAAAGATGTTGTGATTGATATCACTAATGTCTTAATTCAACAAAAAGACTGTGGTTCCAAAATAACACTAGATCAAACAGGTCAAACTTTGAAAGTACAGCCTTGGAAATTGAAATCTATAGAATTCTGTAGTATGTGAATGGGATAGTAGGTAATATGCTTATTGCAAAATCGAGCTCTCTGTTGTTTTCAATTGGCAGTTGCCTTGGAAAGTTGTCCAAATTTAAACAAGCATCCCACCCATAAGTTTACTCAGATAGCTTTGTTTACACCTGTATGAGAGAAGCTAAGCAGCAGCTCCTCAATTTACAGCTGACAGCTCATTTAGGTTGGTAAGAATGACCCAACAAGTCAGTAAGAGCACTTATATACAGACTGAAGCTAGTCCAAGCTCTCGAAACCCATTAGATATATATAAACTTTCTGACAGAAGTTAATTTCTGAACAGAAAGGGAAACATAATTTCTGAACAATATCACAATAGCCAAACGATCTACCCTTAAGTTCCATAAAAACCCTAACAAAAAGGTACAAACAAGACTAAACCTAGACACTAAAAATGACACCTTTTACAAAAAATCTACCTTAAGAAAGATCGGTGTCATCAAAATCATCAGCGAAGGAGTTGAAGAAGTCGGAGTCGACAGGGTGGAGGTGCTTATCGAGATCGAGGAGCACATCGACGGGGTCATCTCTGTCGTCGACCTCCATCATCTCGGCGCTGAATCCGGAGTTGACGACGCCCGCGATGTCCTCCTCCTCCCCCTCTATGTCGCCGAACGCCATCTCGCGTTGGCGACGGATCTGCCTCTCCTCCTCGAAGGAGTCGAACGGCTGCTCCAGTCGAGGAAGCGCGTCAGCCGGTTGCTTCATCTTTCTGCCTCTCTCTGAATTGGGAATTTGGGATGCACTTCGCTTCTCTCCGCTCTCGGCTCACTCGCCTGTTACTTTTTCTGGAATAAATTTTGTATCAGCGAGTGTTTCGGGCTGAAACTGATTTTGGATGGACTCTGTATTTCGGATTTTGTTTTGTGTTAGAGGCCTATGGAATATGGGCGGTGTAAAACAACCACACTCCACACATACCCATTCATTCTGGGCTAATAATTTCCCTCCAGCAACGATAACTTCAATCTGTCGCTTGTCAGTTGTCATGTTTGGACAAAATAAATAATAAATATATAAAATAGGCAAAATGAACTTTTAAATAATCAAAATGAACACATGCAAATAAATAAGAATTGAATATGCATGTAAAAATATGAACAACAATAAAGAAAAAAATCAAACTCATAATTGAATAAAGCGAACACATAGATAAACAAACTGGACATATAAATGAATAAAGTGAACAAATACAACGCAATGACACGAGATAATGCATTGAGAGATGGTACATAACTTTCATTTCCTTCACCTAAATTCCTGAAACCTTTAGACTTCTATAGACCGCCAATGGGTTTTTTTCAATCAATTTTAGGACCTTGAGTTTGTTTATTTTTTTCAATGACCATTACAGAAGCAAACTTTTCTCAAAAGAAATTGTTAAAGTTGCTTAATTCTGCTTTGCAATATTTTTTTCTGGAGTGCATGATATTTCCTTACTGTAAGTTATATCATAACTTTATGCTTTTTGTGCGTATGAAATTAATTCAGTGTGAAAGTTAGAGAGTTTTATTCTTAATTCTTATAAATATAAGAAATCAGTGCAATAAAAATTAGTTGACAAATTTCAGCGGTGTTAAAAAAAAAGAGGATGTTGTCCAAAAAATTAACTATATGGTTGTTTTAACTTTTCTGGTGGGCTATTTTTTTCTTCTTCTACAAAATTAGATGATGCAATACAATCAGATAGATCTTTTAGACTTGCAAACCGCCAAAAAGTTCACTTATTTGTTATTTGCATTGGTTTCAGTACGATTTTTGTAGCGATGGTTTGTAAATTAAGCTAGCAGTATCCTTCCAACTCGATGGCATTATACCAGTACGGACTTAAATACTGCTTAAATTAAATATGATGGATGTTGTACTCGCTAGCAAAAGTACCAATTGGAAATTTATTAATCAAATGAAATAAAAACAACTCGATTTCGCATTTTATTTCCCAACATTTTGTTGATTCTTAGAACCATAAAACAAAAAATTTTAAAATAACTCAACTATCAAAATTTTCTAGTGCTGGCCATCTTTTCATTTGATAAAAAAAACGACTCTCAAGATTTTAAACAACAGCATACACATTCATTATGTAGTAAATACCAACATATACGATGAATTTGGTTGGGATATATATTTTTTTCTTGAGTGTATAATTTAAAACGATTTTTAAATTTATTAAAAAAATTAATATATGCACATAAACTACTGTAAAATGTAGTATCGTGCCATTGCCTCATTGGGTTTTTTTTTTCAGTTTGGAATTTATATACAGAGTAACGTAATTATCTTCAAGTGTCACGTAATTTTTTTTTTCAGCTGTTACGTAATTTTGTCACTCAAGCGTCAAACTTGTTTCGAATTTATGAATAATATTGAGTTCGAATATTTTGATTGCGCAGCTTAATTTGGATAAAAGTACTCGAATTTGGACACTAATTGGAAATGTTTTCAAATGTTTAATTTTTCAAACTTACCGGATCCGGAATTCCGGATAATCTGATTTGGAAATACGTTCGATGACTGACGATTTTTTCAGGCTTTTACAATAAATTTTTTTTTAAAAATACTTTCTCACGCCTATCACGAAGTGCACGCTAGGCGATAATGAAGGAGCTAAAGAGAAAATGCTGCACACATTATTCAAAATATATATATTATAAATAAAAACGCATCACAGTAAAAGTCCAAATCTGCTTGACGCCTTGACCTGATATTTTATATATGGAATATCCTGTACTAGTAGTTTTATTATGCTCTCCGGATCCCAATCGCTTAATAAAAATGCAGAGCAACACCAACATGCGAGCATCGTGATAATTAATTATGTCTAAATTTTGGCTCCCACAGTATAGGTTCTCATTTTTTTTAAAAAAAAAATAATAATCTGCCGTATAAAAAATTTAAACGATTTTGAAACTATATGTTAAATGTAATTTGTAATTTTACGTTCATTTTAAAATTGTACAGAATTTCATTCGGAATCTATTAAATTCGTCCTCTGTAAAATCTTTATCTGTAAAAACTCAATTATAGAACTTCGTAAACTCAAATGGAAAAATAAAAAGTTGTAATATATGACCAGTAGTATTTTTCTCTGCAGCTGAGTAGACATTGTGATATTGACCAATAATTGGGCAATATATATATATCAGCATCCATAAATTCATATTATTTAATTCTTACAAGTTTTTGTATGCCAATCATAAATTACAAAACGTCCTAAATTTCTATACACGCATAAAGGAAAGTGATATTTTTTTTCACAATTAGTTTATTCTGACATTTAATTTTTAGGTTTAAGGTTTTTTTTTAAAAAAAAAATCAAGTATTACTAAAATTATAATCATAAAGGGCCGTTTGGATCGCTTAGGAATTTAGGGAATTTGGGGAAGTTGCAATTCCTAGGAATAAATTTATTGGAAAGTATGTAAATTTGTGAAGAGTTTGGATTGTTTATAATAAATTTATGGTAGGAAGATGAAATTCTCCAAATTCCTTGAGGAATTCAAACAGCCCCAAAGAAAAGATGAGAACGTTTATATGCGCATGTCATTGAACAATTACTTCTTCCTGTCAAGCATGCACCGTCCTGATCCGTTTGGATGGGTGTGGGAAGAAGGGAAGAAGTGGAAAGAAGTATTGGGAAGTGTGTAATTTTGTGAAGAGTTTGGATTGTTTATAATATTTTTTCTTCCCTTCTTCCTTCTTCTTGCTTCTTCTCAACGCATCCAAATGCCAAATTATCCGCCTACTTTATACAAGTCCAATTATATTATTGTTGGACACGATATATTTTGATACCCTTTATTATAATGTATTGATTGGATATCTTCTTGTACTTTGGTTTACAGTAATGGCTAGTTCATTTTTATATTGCTAATTAAAAGAAGTGATTTGTAAACGCCTATATAGAGTCGGGTGCAAACGTTGATAAATCCCAAAAAGGTTAATTCTCCCATAATTTTTCATGCCACAAATTATCGTCGCCTTTATTTTAAAATTCATATTTTCAAAGTTCAAATTTGGAGTAATAATTCTGCACAATTGATTTTGTTATTTCATGGTAGTTACATTTATTTAAAATTTTTCAGTAACAAACAGATTAATAAAAGTTAGCGTGTACATTTATGGTCTCTTGATATTGTATAAAGAACAAATTAAAAAATATTACATCACATCAACGCATTGTCTTTTTTTTTTTCCTAAGGAACGAGATCAATAACTTGATTTTTTATGCATTTTAAAATTTGAAGCGTTAACTTCCGAAGATTTGTGATAATTTGTAATTTTAGAATCATTTTTCTTCTGAATATAAGGAACAAATAATTAAATACATTTCATACCCGTTTTTATGCAAGTTGACACAATAAACCAACCCAAAAATAAATCGATGTGCAAGAAGCTAATTATTGTTTGAAAAAGGTGGAAGAAAACAAAGTAGCGCTCTCATTTTTTTTTTATTCGACCTTCCTGTTGAATATGCCACCTTGGACTTCCCAAATCCCAATTATATAGGAAAACAAAATGCTCCAATTTTGTAATTGTGACGTCATTTTTTTTTTCTGACGCAATACGGAGAAAACAAATTCACCGAAGGTATTTCGGGGTCCTTCACCCGAAGTACCTCGTGGTAATTCCACTGGTGCATGACGCGAGTAATTCACCCAAGGTCCTTTGGATTGTTCAATCTGAACAAGATGCGAGTCATTCTCCCGAAGTATGTTGGGGTACCTCATGCTTCCCGAGATATCTTGGGATTCCGAGTATAACGCGAACTCAACCCGAGAGGGTACCTCACCAAAGGATCTCTCACCCGAGGGTATTTCACTCGAGACCTCACCCTCACCCGAGGGTATCTCACCGAGACCTCTCCCAAGGGTACCCAGGGATGTTACATCCGAGCACGACGCGAACTGAATCTCATCCGAACCTATCTCAGAATCTGACGAGGACTATCTTTAGTTTAGGACATTACTATTTTTGTAATTTTATATTTTTCTCTCTCTTTCTGTAAATTTCCATTTTAGGGTAGTATTTCTGAAAATGTACTGACTTGTAGTCCAAGACGTCGCCTTCTATATAAAGGGGTGCTTGTCATTGTAAAAGGGAGTTGATTAATGAATGAAATTTCCCTTTGGGCTCTTTGAGTTCCTCTTTGCTATTTAGCATTTTCTTTGTGTTTTCTAATTCCACTAAACCATTTATCGCCGGCCTCCTCTGGCGGACCGGTGGTTTGGGACGAGCGTCGTCGTCAAGTGGTATCAGAGCACAGGTTCCGACTATCCACCTTCGCGCTTGCGTGAAGCTGTATCTCCACAATCCGTCGTCCGACAATCCACCTTCGCGCGTGCGTGAAGTTGTATCTCCGTTGACCGCTGTCGCCGATTGTTGCAATCCACCAATTTCTACCACCCTCACCTTCTATCTTTTCGCCTGAATCCATGGCTGACCCTAGTATCATTGCCGCTCTTGAACGGATGCAGAAGAGCCACGAAGCTATGCTTAAACGCATGAATGACACCGCCGCCAATGCCGCAGCGTGTCATACAGAGCTGATTACAACACTCTTGGGACGCTTAAACCCTAATGATGATCGAGGTGGGGCCCGTAACTTCATTCCGAACTCCTATAATCTTGACACCCGAGGACAAGCCCGTAACTTCATTCCGAACTCCTATAATCTTGACACCCGAGGTCAAGCCCGTAACTCCCTTCCGAATCCCTATAATCCCGACACCCGAGGTCAAGAAAACACCCGAGCTCATAACTGGAAAAGAGGTCCCCGAGTTGAGATTCCTGACTTCACCGGGAGGCTCAAGCCCGAAGAGTTCTTCCATTGGACGCACACAGTAGAAGAGGTTTTCGAGTTACAAGAAATTCCCGCTGAGAAGCGTGTGTCCTCAGTTATCATACGGTTTCGAGAGCAAGCGAGTACTTGGTGGCAAAATTTTAAATATCGCCGCTATCTCGACAACTTTCCACCTCTCAATGACTGGGACGAACTCAAACGCGAGATGAACCGGGAATTCCTACCGCTCAACTATCGACAGGCACTGTTTCAACAGTTTCAGTCGCTCAGACAGGGACCGAGGAATGTGGACGAGTATACTCGCGAATTCTATCAGCTGGAGGCTTGCAATCAATTGAACGAGACTGAGAATCAACGAGTTGCTCGATTCCTCCATGGACTTCGTGACTCGATTCGAGAAGCACTTGTCGTGCAAACCTTCTATGACCTCCCTGAGGCCCAAGCCAAGGCGAAGGCAATAGAGCAACAACAAGCTCAAAGTCTTAGCTTGCCTTCGAGGAACATACCAACCTCGAGCCGAATCCAATCCATGGCTACAACGTTTGTCACTCCGCTATCCAATCCGAGCACAATCTATCATGAATCTCGCGGCTCAACATACACCTCAACTGCGATGTCAGTGCACACATTCCATAAAGCTTTCGAGGTTCACCCCGAGATTCAACCCGAGGTCCACCCCGAAGTCCAACCCGAGGTGAAATCCATAAAAGAACAAGAAACCCGAGATCAAAACTTGCTTCCTAGCGATGTGTCAACACCAAGACGAGCTCAAACTATGGTCACAACACCTATAACTATACCAATCCGAGCCTACACCGAGACCTCGAAACACCTCAACGCACCAAGACATTTTCCAAGCATCAACTCGTCTGCCTCTTGTAGCATACCAACCTCAACAAACTTGAGCAACACCGTGGATATTCACGAGGTTGTCTGCAAGGTTAACTTAGGCGAAGAGAAGATCCACGAGGTTGACCTTGGCAATGAAGAGCAAGATCACGAAGTTGACCTCGACATTGGCGAAGAAAGTCAGGTCACTCGCGAGGTCATCTACGAGGTTACTCCAAATCAAGAAAAGGTGCACGAGGTTGACCCCAACGTCGCCAAAGAAAGTCTGGTCGCAATGAGTGAACAGGAAACCTTCCGTGTTGATATCATTTGCGACGCTAGCCCAGATGAAGGAAAAATCTGCAATATTAACTCCGAAGTTGTTGAAAATTGTTTGGTTGTAAAAGGAAATCGAGATGTATTCCGAGGTAACATCACTGCTGAGGTTGAGATTACCTCGACGACTCCTCTTTTCAAGGCCGGTATTTTGCACACAGATCACAACATCGCTTTGACATCTGAGTACAAGGATCCATTCCTGCAACCAAATCCAGAAGCAGTGAAGCGCGATCTCTCGAACATGCTGCGAGCTCAAGTGATCACGCTCAGGGTATGTGACACTCCGAGGGATGAATCCGAGCGCAACCGCACGACTAATCGCTCATCGCGACTTGCTCCTCCTTTTGTGATACACCAGCACATCACCCGAGGTCCTCTCGATCCACCTCCAACTGAAGACACGAGCTCTAACCCGAAAGGCGCTTCTTCGTATCTTTATCTCCTCCAGGATATCCCAGCTCAAGAGTACCCGAACACGAAGATCCTCGAGCTCAAGTGGGTCTTCGCGAGTAAAGATAATGACCCGAGGTGTGATTACAACAAGTTTACTCGTTGCAAGTTTCGACGAAACCCGAGCCTAGAGAAGTTCAATAAGGATGCCTACAGATTCGAGCCTTTCAGAGTCATGTACATCTCAAGCGTGTTCGCTGTTCGCCATTTCCATAAACGATTCAAAGAAAATGCAAGCTTGAGGTCAAGCTTCGCTCAACCCCGGGAGCTTGACGCAATACGGAGAAAACAAATTCACCGAAGGTATTTCGGGGTCCTTCACCCGAAGTACCTCGTGGTAATTCCACTGGTGCATGACGCGAGTAATTCACCCAAGGTCCTTTGGATTGTTCAATCTGAACAAGATGCGAGTCATTCTCCCGAAGTATGTTGGGGTACCTCATGCTTCCCGAGATATCTTGGGATTCCGAGTATAACGCGAACTCAACCCGAGAGGGTACCTCACCAAAGGATCTCTCACCCGAGGGTATTTTACTCGAGACCTCACCCTCACCCGAGGGTATCTCACCGAGACCTCTCCCAAGGGTACCCAGGGATGTTACATCCGAGCACGACGCGAACTGAATCTCATCCGAACCTATCTCAGAATCTGACGAGGACTATCTTTAGTTTAGGACATTACTATTTTTGTAATTTTATATTTTTCTCTCTCTTTCTGTAAATTTCCATTTTAGGGTAGTATTTCTGAAAATGTACTGACTTGTAGTCCAAGACGTCGCCTTCTATATAAAGGGGTGCTTGTCATTGTAAAAGGGAGTTGATTAATGAATGAAATTTCCCTTTGGGCTCTTTGAGTTCCTCTTTGCTATTTAGCATTTTCTTTGTGTTTTCTAATTCCACTAAACCATTTATCGCCGGCCTCCTCTGGCGGACCGGTGGTTTGGGACGAGCGTCGTCGTCATTTTCTTTGCTCCCGCTTATTCTTCTTAGACTAAAAGGGATAACGCAAAGTCGATACCAAATTCAAATTATCAAAGTAATAATAATTTTATTTGATTTTTTAAGCCAACCAATTTATGATGGCATAGCTTACTGTGCAATCCGAACCATACTTTTTTTTTTTGAAACTTAAACGCCCGTAGGCAATCCGAACCATACTTGGAACGACTCGGCAGTTAGGCCGTCTAGAAAAAAGAAAAGCTGTCCGGTATGGCGCCTACGTGTGCAGCCTTATCTGCTGCCAGAGTATTATCTTGACCCGGCTGGATCCAATGTGTACGCAACAAGATAAGAAGGATAAACCGACTACTATTCCTGTTATAAGCTTGCCATATGCGCCGTCCGATCATCCCCGGCTGCGCGATCGGACGGTAGATTAGAGCAATCTTCAACAATATTACGGCGTTTTGGATAGCGACTCGGAGGTTGTTATTCCCACCGAGCTGTAAGAACTTACGAAAGTATAACGGCCGTTGGATCCTAGATCTGACGTCACCTAATCGTCCAATTTATGGCGTTTATATTTTAAGATCAAGTTCCAATGAAGATATATAAATAAAGCCCCATTTCCCAAGGAATAGAAGCGTGCAAGTGTGATCTACTCTTTCGCTGATTAGTATCTCCCAGCTGCACTACTTCTCAAATTAGAAGAGAGAGAGAAGGAGAGAAGAAGAGGAAGAGAGAAAATGGAGAAAGCGATCAACAGGCAGAGAATTCTCCACCAACACCTCAACCCTTCTTCGATTTCTCCGAGCGGCTCGTCGATCTTATCGGTACAGAATTGTTTTCTTTCTCTTTCTTTTGATTCTCTTTAATAGGTTGTTTGTTCGATTTGGTTTTGTTTAATCGCAGTTAGTTGTTGATTTGTAGGCGTCGATTTGTGCTGCTGGAGACAGCGCTCCGTACCAGAGGAGCTCCTCTTTTGGCGATGATGTTGTTGTTGTGGCGTAAGTGCTTTGGATTTCTCTTAATTTTTGCTATCTAAGTTCTAATTAGCTGGACTACTAGATAGTTACTATCTAGTTTGTCAAAAAAAAAAGTTCTAATTAGCTGGAGATCAAATCTATTTAGCGTTTTGGGGTGTAGAATTTTGTGCAAAGTATGATGAAATTTTGTATTAAGTTGGTAAAACTTAACTGGGTATATACACCTTGTGTCAATTAAATCAGATAATTTTGCACAAAAGTAGATGGATATAAGATATTTGCTGGTGATTAGCGTGTGAAAACAGAAGTTTTGACACAATGGAAGCTTACATACTCAAACATGTGTTTGCAATTATTGAATATTAAAGAATTAGTCCTTTTCATTTTGAATATGGGTCAATGTTGGAATAACATTATCTGGATCAAATTAGTTACAAGTAGAATCACCTGATGAGCTGTTCTCCACTGTGGAAGTTCCAATCAATCAATAATTAATGATGAAAAATTATAGTAATTTTTGTTTTCTTTAATGTTCTACTCTTTTTTATCCTATAAAGTTGATTTTTCCCCACTATTGCAGTGCTTACCGCACTCCAATTTGCAAATCTAAGAGAGGTGGATTCAAGGACACTTATCCAGAGGATCTCCTTGCTACTGTCCTCAAGGTATAAAACGTTAGAACCTCTCTTTTAAACAGTTTTTAAATCTGTTTCTTTTGTAAATTGACTCTCGTTATTTAAGGTGAAGCATTAATCTTAGATGGTAGAACATCGATAATTTTTTTAAGAAGCATTATTGAATTATCTGTGGAAAGATCTTCTCTCACCAGAGAGTAGAAGATGCTCTGATCGAGGTATCCTGAACTTTGATATCAATCTGATACTATCTTTTATTTTAGGCCCTGTTGGATAGCACCAAAATAAACCCAAGTGAGGTTGGTGATATTGTGGTTGGTTCCGTTCTTGCACCAGGAGCCCAGAGAGCAAATGAATGCAGAATGGCAGCTTTCTATGCTGGTTTTCCCGGTACATTTCCATCCTTTGTGTCAATATATTTGTAGTAACTATTATGTTCCCTGTTTCCTTTTAAGTGACTGAAATTTCTGATATGCTATGATCAGAAACTGTTCCGCTCAGAACGGTGAATCGTCAATGCTCGTCTGGTCTCCAGGCAGTTGCTGATGTGGCAGCTGCGATCAAAGCTGGTTTCTATGACATTGGTGAGTGCTTTTCTAGCATTTTTTTTATATGATTGCTGCACTAGATTTATTGGGTGTCAATTTGTATAATTGTACCAGTACCATACTTTATCTTTATTTGTACTGGACTGATAGGGCATCAACTAATACCTCAACACCCCTTTCCCCAACAAATAAAAATTATAAATAGCAGAAAAATTAGGCCAACAGAACTATACTAAATGGAATAGTGTTCGAAGCGTATACTATTGTTGAAAACAGATCAAATTGAGTACATGTGAATGTACTTCTATAAAAAGCTTTAGTCCAATGATGTCTTAGTTTATTATCATGTTATGATGTTAAGATTAGTATTCCTGAATTAAGATTGTAAACTACTTTTGTAGGTATTGGAGCCGGGCTGGAATCTATGACAGCCAATTCTGTTGCATGGGAGGGATCGATAAACCCAAAAGTGAACACAAATCAGAAAGCACAGGATTGTCTTCTTCCTATGGGAATCACATCTGAGAATGTAGCTCATCGTTACGGTGTAACTCGACAGGAACAAGATCAGGCCGCTGTAAGTTCATATGCATACATATAACTGGATATATTGGCTTATTATATTTTATCTTCATCCCTTTTGAGGAGATCACTAGATTCTTTTTTTAACTATTTGTCAATCATCTGCTTTAGTAAAGAACTCAAAATATTGTCTGTTCCAATTGTGGTCCCTGCTCCCTAAAACCATTTAACGTGTTAAGAGAAAGAATTGAGCTAGTAGGGATTGTTAAAATGTAATTGTTATTTTTTCAAAGATGCAGCGAGCAGCAGGGATAATATTTCACGAACTGTCCTATTCCTTGCCATTGGTGATTAATAAGGGGCCTTTTTTTGGTATCCCTATTTTCCTCACTGCTTCTCTAGTATTATGCTAATGGTATCTGAGTTTCTTCTTTTAATTGGTAATATTAGGTGGAATCACATAGACGTGCTGCTGCAGCAACAGCTTCAGGCAAATTTAAGGATGAAATTGTCCCTGTCGCCACAAAGGTAGGAAAAGAGTCTTCAAATAGAACTGTTGAAATTATACGATATCACCATTACCTTTTTCAAATAATATGTGGGAATTGGTTTGGCTGTTAGTTTACTCTGGACATAAAAAAATTGTTAAGACTTCATGTAGACTAAAATTCTCCCATTGGAGATTTTAAACAATCTTACAATCCTTGCAGATTGTTGACCCTAAAACTGGTGATGAGAAACCTGTGACAATATCTATAGATGATGGAATAAGGCCCGAGACTACAGTTGCTGGTCTTAGCAAGTTGAGGGCAGTATTTAAGAAGGATGGCACCACTACTGCCGGTAAATATTTTCTCTGTAATTGTTTTATTAGATCCACAAGTCTGCAAGTGTAGTTAATTTTGGGAATATTCACCTTGTTTGAGCTACTAAGTTAGACAGTGCACATATATCTTTTACTTAATATAAAAAAATGCAGCAGAACAATTTTACAAGAATGGGGATTGGAAGATTGGTTGGATAACCGGACAAAATCAAAAGAGCGTATACCTCTATGTATTTTTCATAGCATACCAGAATCATCCTAAGTGTCAAATTTAGGTTATCTTTATATAATGTTTTAATAATGTTACAGGAAATTCTAGCCAAGTCAGTGATGGTGCTGGTGCGGTGCTTCTCATGAGGAGAGATGTAGCTTTGAAGAAAGGCCTTCCAATTCTTGGTGTTTTCAGGTGTGTGAGTTTAGTGCTTCATCTTTTCCTAATTTATTCTCAAGAGCATTAAATTTTGTCTTTGAGAAATTGGGAGTTTCTGAATTTCTTATAAATATTTTCCTAGAGCTTGAGACTTGAGAGTGAATTATCACTTCTCTTAATCCCACGCCCATATGAAATTGATTAGTTCTATGAGTAAAATTTTGTGCATTTTTTCACTTTTCTAACCCTCCTCCTTTCTGATGTTTGTAGGAGCTTTTCTGCTGTTGGTGTTGACCCTGCAGTGATGGGCGTTGGTCCTGCCGTCGCAATTCCAGCTGCTGTAAAAGCTGCTGGTCTTCAAATTGAAGATATCGATCTTTTTGAATTGAATGAGGTAATTAGTAAACCATTGAACTGAGGATTACAGAGATAGACATAATCGTGTACTATTGTATTTTAATGACTTTGTTTGTGTTGAGTTGCATAATTGATGGTATTAGATTTATTTTACTCATGAAGGAAATTCTAATAATGGACTTATTCCTGTTTCTTTTTGTTTTGGTTGTTTTAATATTATACGTAGGCTTTCGCCTCCCAATTTGTTTACTGTATCAAGAAGTTAGAACTGGATCCATCCAAGGTGAATGTCAATGGAGGTGCAATTGCACTAGGCCACCCATTGGGTGCTACAGGTACTTTACTGTTGCCTTTTTCTATTAATCAGGTTAAGAACTGCTAATATTGTCACAGTACATTGTAAAATAAATGATAAACAATAAATGGAAAAAGTTGAAGAAAAAGAGAGTGCTTTCTGAGAAATGGAATTATTTTTTTCATATTTACTTGTAGGTGCACGCTGTGTGGCTACTCTGTTGAATGAGATGAAGCGCCGTGGTAAAGACTGCCGATTTGGAGTGGTTACTATGTGCATTGGTTAGTCCTTTTTACATGAGTCTTTTTTCAAATGAACTAAGCAAATGATTGAGATGCTCAATTCATATGTTGACATGGCAGTTGGAAAGTATTTTTGACACAAAAATAAGGGTCTTGCCCTTATCTTTCCATTAAAAATTAAAAGTTTACAGCTCTAGCCAGTGGCTAAAAAAAAAAATGTTACATCACATTACAAAGAAGAAGTAGAACTTGTAAGATGAAGACAGAAATTCGCTTTAACAGAAATCGACAGTAATAAGATATTAACATGGAAGATATTAATAAGTCCATTTGAACCACTAAATGTTGATATGTCCGCCTTTTATTCAATTATCAGGCCATTTTGCTCGAGCAATATGCTCTTTTAATGCTGAATTAGTCCCAATAAGTATCTGTATTGTACTAAATCAGGTACAGTATGGAAGATAAGCTTGTTTATTGCATATTTGCTCAGGCAATTCACAATTCATAAATAAATAACTTTGTGCACAATCTTGAACATGCTATCCTGTTAAACATCAAAAGAAGTCTGCATCTCTTGCTTGATGTTATATATCGTCACATTTTTTTTGTTTTTACTTCACAGAAATGTAAATCATTTTCCTTCAATATACATAAAATACAGGATCTGGAATGGGAGCAGCAGCTGTATTTGAAAGAGGTGATGGAGTAGACGCTTTATCCAACGCACGCAAGATTGAATCCCACAATTCTTTGTCCAAGGATGCCGTGTTTTGAGCTAGTTTTTTTCTGAATTGGAACTTAAATTACAAATAATTACATAAGAAGGGCGCTGCTTAAATAGGCTACAAAATATGCGTTTTTTTTTGTTCTTTGTTGCATGCTTGCAATTATCAAATCTGATGGCGTCGGGAAAGGAATAATGTCGCTACTGTACAATTAGTAACCTTATATATTTTTTGATAATATATGTATGTTTTAATTTTTCTGAATATTTATCTAGTAAACATGTTTACCTTTTCTTGCACTCTTGCAATTCTCGAGTGTTGTATCTAAATTAATGTGGGGACTGGGGAGCGAAAAAAAAAAATCGAATATGGGACATTTTTTGAGAGGATTACAGTACGCTAGTTTTCCTGCGATATCAGCCGATGCTTCATAGTTCATATTGAAAAAGTATAACAATCCGGATCAGAAGCCTGTATGCTTATAAATTTATGGAGTTATATGCCAAATTCTTTATATTTACGGATTTATATACGTCAAAATAGAGAGGAAGACCAAAAAGTTCTTTATATTTCGGATTTTTATGCGTACGGATTTATACGCCATAATAGAGAGGACTCCAGATTTTTTGATTGGCTGTGTTTGGATGGTGGGAAGTGGGAAGAAGGAATAAGGAATAAGGAATTTTTTTCAATAAATTTATTTCTAACCATCCAAACTCTTCACAAAAGTTACACACTTCCCAATAAATTTACTCATTTCCAATAAATTTCTTCCCTTATTCCTTCTTCCTATCTTATTCTCAACACATCCAAACGGAACTATTGAGAAGTATCAAGGAAGACAAAACGGGAAGGATCTTAGGTCAAAAAAAGGAGAAGGATAATAAGTCAAAGTGGGCCCCATTAAGCCACGCGTCATGGCGACGGGGCCGGGGGGGGGGGGGACGCACGTGCGGTAACGGGTCCGGCACGATCACCTCAAAACGGGTTTGAGTAATTGAGTTCGCCAACGTGTGTTCCAATTTCCTGAGACGCCTTTTGTACCGTTGCAGTCTTGCAGGTAAAATCCTCATCCAATATACTACCCGCCATACTTAGGTTCCGTTTGGATGGCTTCTTTCCGGAATAAGAAATAAGAATAACCACTTTTTATCACTAAATTTATTTCTAATCATCCAAACTTTTCACAAAAGTTACACACTTTCCAATAAATTTACCCTTTCCCAATAAATTTCTTCCCTTCTTCCTTCTTCCTATTTTATTCTCAACCCATCCAAACGGAGCCTTAACTGCGTAAAGTCTTCTTTATAGAAAATATTACTGAGAAAACGGGAGAACCTCGGAGAAATATTGAGAAAACCATGGCCGGATGCCCGGATTATATTCTGGTAAAATATTACGTGGTCCGTAAAAGTCCTAAAGCAACGGATATTGAATCCACTGATAGCAATCGTTTGATTGATTATGTCGAGTTTCAAATTGTATTAATTGAACTTGAACACGGAGTATGACTGATTATACAAGAGGATATGACCCGAGTAACTTCCGTTCTCTAGATAGGGCTGAATCTTTCAGGATTCTTAAGTTGCTTTATTAACATGCGTAGCTGCACATTTCTGAAAATTGAGTATTTTACGAACGGCTTTTCCATATGACCAAAACATTTAAATTGAAAGAAAAAATAAATAGAAAAAGAGCTGATCTCGTATTAGCGTATTATAATCCATGTCTATGGAGTACGCATATATTAATTAACACAAGAGGGAGATATATTTATTCTAAAAATCTCGTTATAGTCTAATTCTTTTTATAGTAATTCAGAATTTTATAATCTGAACAAAAAAAATTATGAACCGCACTATTTCATTTTATTTCTGGTGGTAATAACTTCGTGTCAAAAAGCGTAAAATTTAAATTTGTTTTTGTACAAGAAATCAAAATTTGATAATTTATCGCCTTCATTGAATTTTTGGCCTCTTATCAAATCGAATTTTAGATATTTTGTATTATTCAGGAATGTTTTATTACATACTAAAAAAGCACAGCAATTTGACATGTCATAATTATCATCCAAAATTTTATTGACAAAAAATTTATCTTCAAAATTGATCACCCAAAACATAAAGATAGGGGCACCATTATTAAACACAAGAAACGCCGCACTAGTGTCTCCAATCGTGCGTCTGGTGTCGTGTCGTGTCAAACACGATCGTGTTAGAGTCTCGTGTCGTGTCGTGTTGACACAAACTACTTTTTAATCGTGTCGTGTCGTCTCGTGCTTAGTGGTGAGAAGAGGCAACACGACACGACTAACACGATCGTGTCGTGTCGTGTTGACACGTCATGTTAGTCGTGTCAAATCGTGTTAGATTATTTTATTATTTTTTAAATTAAAAAATTTAAAGTAACAAAAAAAATTACTAAACGTAATAATTTATTATTTGATTAAATTTAAACTTTTTATTACTTTTTTTATAAAAAATAATAATTAGATTAGAACAATATTATGATTTAAATGATGGTAAATAATATGATGTAGTATTATAAATTAGAATTAAATTATTATTTTTTCTTAAATAATCAACATTAATAATTTAATTTGTGTTGAGGTGTCGTGTTAATTCGTGTTCGTGTCGTGTTCGTATCGTGTTGCGTGTCAAATCGTGTCGTGTTGAATTGTGTCAAACTTTCTAATGTCCCAATACGACACGATACGATGACACGATCGTATCGTGTCAATTTTGTATTCGTATCATGTTGTGTCGTGTCAACACTCACATCGTGTTAGATCAACACGACCGCGTCGTGTCATTTTGGAGAACACTAGCCGCACTCTTCAACGGTACCAAGTGGGTAAGATGTCAGTCTGTACGGCGTGAAATTTGTTTGTACCTGACACAGAACAATTGTTATTTGATCTTTTCATCAAACAAACAAAAAACAAAGTAGAAACCATAAGCTGCTAGCAGCGAACACGTGTAAAATAGGTTGACACTTGCCAAGGAAACAGCATTCAACATGAGGTGATGAAAATGATAAAACAGCAGCACACTACAAAGGATAAACTATTTGAGCCTCAGGGTAGGTACATCATCGGCATGTATATGTATTGATGTGTGCTTCTGCATTAGATGCAAGAGCGGTACGGGTCTATTATCTCACAATAAATGAACTAACCAAAATTAAACATTTTTGAGGTAACAAAACCATGAATATGGAAGAAAAGAGCTGTAGAGTAGTGCTTATGTTCCCATGGCTTGCTCATGGCCATATATTCCCCTTCTTTGAGTTAGCCCGACGGCTTTGCAAAGAGCGCAAGGGCATGGTGATCTACATCTGCTCCACCCCTGTCAATCTCCAGTCTGTCAGAAACATCCTCCACCTCCCTCGTCGAGGCGACAGGGACGATGATGGTTCACACAATGGTTATGATGATCATGATGAGAATGAAGGTTCGGGAATACGGCTGGTGGAACTGCACCTGCCTTCGCTTTCCGGCCTGCCACCTCATCTGCACACCACCAAGTTCCTCCCGCCTGATCTCATGTCCACTCTCAAGTGCGCCTTCGACCTCTCCGAGCCGGCGTTCTCTAACCTCCTTGATACCCTCCAACCTGACCTCCTCATTTATGATTTTCTGCAGCCATGGGCTCCACTGGCTGCACAACACCGTGGAATCCCGGCTTTCCACTTCATGACTAGCGCTGCTGCTCAGACTTCCTTTTTCTGCCATTATAGCTATTTTGCAGAAGAGGAATTCCCTTTCTCTGCAGTTAGGCTTGGCACAGAGGGTCGGAGATACACAGAAATGCTCGACAGATCAGCCAATGGCATATCAGATAGGGACCGCCTTTTAAAGAGCTTAAAATACTCATCCCAGTTTATTGCCATCAAGGCTTTCAGGTATATCGAATCAAAATATATCGACTATTTGTCCTTCCTCACTGGGAAGGAGGTGGTTCCAGTGGGGCCGTTAGTTCCCGAAAACTATGATCATTTAGTGGATCCTGAGCAGCTGAATCGAGTAATGGAATGGCTCAGTAAGAAAGAAAGGAGGTCAGTGGTGTTTGTGTCTTTTGGTACCGAGTATTTCATGTCAGAGCAACAGATGGAGCAGATGGCCAGTGGCTTAGAGCTCAGCGGGGCAAACTTTATCTGGGTGGTGCGGTTTCCAAAGGAGGATAAGGAGGCAGATGACAGGAGAATGACAAAACCAAACCGGGCGACAGAGTTACCACCTGGGTTCATGGACCGAATCAGGCCAGAACAAGGACTTGTAGTGGATCGCTGGGCCCCGCAACGCAGCATACTGGCACACCCTAGCTTAGGCGCCTTCGTGACGCATTGTGGGTGGAGCTCTCTGATGGAAGCGATGCAGTCTGGTGCACCCATGATAGCTCTTCCTTTGCATATCGACCAGCCATTGAATGCTAAGTTGATGGTTGAACTCGGTGTTGCTATTGAGATTCAACAACAGGGGTTTGGCAATTTTGAAGGAAATGAGGTGGCAAGATGCATCAAGCAGGTGCTTCATTCAGAAATTGGTCATGGTGTGAGAAAGAAAGTGGAAGAGATGGCTGAGGTGATGCGTCAAAAAAGCGATCATCATGAGATTCAAGAATTGCTTCAGAAAATGGAACAACTCTGCAATAAGGATCAACAAGGTGAATCAAATACGCTTAAACGAATGGTGGCAAATTGATTATAATAGGTTCACCTATGAATGTGATATTCATCATGCATTAGTGGCTATAAAGCAAATTTAGTTGGAATGATCAGTGTTGTGTATTATCAAAGGATCACCTGCATAGTATATTTGCTTCTAAGTTGTTTTTCCAAGTATTACCAATTGAATAATTCATGTTTTCATTTTCTTGGGAAATAAAGCATGCATCCCAGTAGATGCTGCAGGCCTGCAGCAATACACTGGCACTGGACAGAAAGTAATGGTACCGATAACCAATTTCACAATTCTTAGGTTTTACAAAATCAGCTACTTAGTATCATCTTATTTTGGCTCAATTGCCAATGTAATATCAAATCTTTTGATACTGTTTCTATTTCATTTTAGCTTGTCTTGTGCTTTATTTCACTTGTAAGTTGTACTAATTTATGTCGATTGCACAGCGGTGCACACCCAAGTTCTGGTTCTGATTAGTTCCTTAGATTAAGTTCTCAGGAATCCATTGACTGAGTGCTAATACAAAACAATATTTGTGCATTTCATCAATTTATTAAATCCTTAAAAGCATCATAATTAATTATCTATCATCACCTTTTGCTTTAATTCTTCATTCTGTTTACTAATTATATGCTAAATTTGAAATTCATCACTTGTACATAACGCTGGTTGGAAGTTTCTCCAAATCCCAAGTAATCCCTGCTTTTATTCTACTGATAAGCAACTGTTCATACATAAATATATTCTGCTACTATAATAATTATGGATATTGGCATTGAAACTACTCATCAAATAATGTGCCTTGAAAGAATAACATAAACATAGTAAACCTAAATAAGGCGAGAAAAAAAAAGTTATAGTCAGCCTATTACTTTAACTATGGATGAAAATTATACTGTTTTTTTTCTCAGTTAGGACATTTCTTATACTTTAAAAAAGGAGAAGACCATATGAAAAACGCTGACAACAATGTTACTCTTATCTCGATAAAGGGGTAATCAATCACAAGTTTATGAGGTTGTTCTCGCAATTAGATGCTTACGAAGGTAATTTGTCACATTCGAAAGTTGAGAAGTCTATGTGTGTATGAGCCAATGGGGTGTTTGTCAAATACACTCAAAGAAGAAGAGGTGAGAAGCCAGGGCAAAATGAAAAGTGAACAAAACATGCCATTGTTCTTTGATAGAATCTCCAGCGATGGCCATCTTTCTCCTCTCTCTTCCCAGTTCCCATCCTCAAAACACCAGACAGCAAAATTTGAAGGATTAAAGCCAAGAAGAACGAGGTTAAGAAGAGAAACTGATTAGTGGGCCTATTGGGCCTCCAGGTTGAAGCCATACTGGCCTATTGGGCCTATTGAGCCTATAAATGTTTTCCCGTCGGAATTACTATGCGGGGCTGATAAGTACAATCAACCAGTCACGCAATCAAGCAATCATATACTAAAAACGGAAAAATAGCGCTGACCAGAAAAGGAAAACGCGTTCCTCTCTAACCGCGCGCCCCTTACGCGACTTCACTCTCATCCCGCGTTACTCTCACCCTGTCTCACCCCCTCGCGTGCATCCCTCCGTCCGTCGTCCGTCGTCCGTCGTCCGTCATCCCGTCGTCCTTCTCTTCGCGTCATCCCGTCGTTCGTCGCCGTCGCGCCCTCTCGTCGTCGTCGAGCACTCCGTCTCCGTCAGCCCTCTCGTCGCCGTTGAGCACATCGCAGTCGCGCCCTCCCATCGCTGTCAACCCTCCTGTCGCGCCTTCCGTCGCCGTCTGCGCTCCCTTCTTTATGACTAAACATTACAATAATCAGAAATGACTGTTATTTAATCCCTCATATGTATTAAAATACTCCCTAGTGGTTATTTAGTTATTCCCAAACAATAGCAGAATCAGATATGAATGTTATTTATTTCCTCACATGTATTAAATACTTCTATGTACTAATTATTTACTCTCTTGTAGGTAGTTAGTTACTCCCAAACAATAGCAGAATCAGAACTGAATGTTTACTCCCTCACATGTATTAAACACTCCCTTATATTTTTTATTTACTTCCTTAAACTATATTAGTTACTTCCTAACGTATATTATTTACTCCCTGCATATATTAGTTACTCATTTTAATCAACTACAAATTTAGACATATTACTTACTCCCGTAATCTATATTAGTTACTCCCTTAAACTATATTAGTTACTCTCTTATATATATGATGTACTCCCTTACTTGTATTAAATACTCCCTTACTCTATTTATTTACACCCTTATAGTTATTTAGTTACTCCCACACAACAGTACAATCAGTTCTGAATGTTATTTACTCCCTCATACTATTAGATACTCCTTTTTTACTAGTTATTTACTCCCTTATAGCTATTTAGTTACTCCCAAACAATAGTAGAATCATATATGAATATTATTTACTCCGTTGTATATATTATTTATTCCCTTATGATGATCAATTTTCTCCCTTATAGTAATTTAGTTACTCCAAAAAAACAGCAGAATCAGGTATTAATATTATTTACTCTCTTATACATATTAGATACTCCCCTATACTGATTAATATCATCCCCTATAGTAATTTAGTTACTCTCAAGTTGTAACAGAACTAGATCTAAACTTTTTTCTCTTCTTATTCTTCTCGATTTCTACTTCAAAACTGTAGGAAATTAAGGATAAAGCCTACTGTATTACTAGACCTCCTCCCACGGGATAGATAGCAAAGAGAAGAAAACAATGGTATAAGAGAGGGAACAGTGAGGGGAGCCGGAGGTAGAGGTGAGACGGAGGAGAAGAGAGGCGGAGGTAAGACGGAGGCGGATGTGAGGCGAAGCAGAGGAGAGGCGAGGCGGAGGAGAGACTAAGGCGGATGAGAGGAGAGGCGAATGAGAGGCTGAGATGAGACGGATGCGGAAGTGAGACGGAGGAGAGAAGAGGCGGACGTGAGGAGGGGAACGAAGGAGGTGGTGGAGATCTGAATCGGAGATTTATTTTTGTGATTGTGAGGAGATCTAAGTAGGGGAAGAGAGGAGACGGAGAAGGTAAGGGAGGAGAGCGCGTCAGGATGAGGGTGAGAAAAGCGCATCAGAATGAGGCGTGATTCTGATTGCTTGATTGTCTAGAATTTTGATTACAGGAAGCAATTCCCATTACTACGGGGCACTAAAACGGAACGGAATGGCGGATAGGCTGGGGGTCCGGTCCGATCGAGAGTTCGTGACAAATTTACGGGCCCACTTTCAGATAACTCCTGTGCGGTTGATCTGCTGTGGCGATTACTGTCTGGCTATTTGCAAAACAGGACGGTTTGGCATACGTAAATACGTATTATTTGGTCGTCTTATGGATTCTCTAAAAGTTATTGTGGCTTCAACAATAATAATTGCGATACCTTAGTCACACTATACATTTACCTTTCTCATGTCAATTTTTCCAACTCTATCCGAGTAATCAGGACGAGTTTTTGGAGTAGTTTTATCATTCTACAGCTTGTCAACGGTGTCCAATATCTTTGATCCTCCAACTAAGAACGACAACAGCGTAAGATCTTACCCGCAACACAAACTGCAACACCAGATAATTACTAAGAAATCCAGACTCGCAATGGGTGCGTTTGGATGAGAGAAGAAGAAGAGGAAGAAGGAAGATGGGAAGAAAAAAAATTATAAACAATCCAAACTCTTCACAAAGTTACACACTTCCCAATACTTCTTCCCACTT
Source organism: Rhynchospora pubera (assembly GCA_028095005.1). Lineage (NCBI taxonomy): Eukaryota > Viridiplantae > Streptophyta > Magnoliopsida > Poales > Cyperaceae > Rhynchospora > Rhynchospora pubera. The sequence goes on from JAMFTS010000048.1 coordinate 46,714, forward strand.
CTTTCCTTCTTCCCTTCTTCCCACACCTATCCAAACGCACCCAATATCTCTCAGTGATATACAACGACTGCTTAAACGATACTTCAATGCTGATCCCCAGCCACTGGCGAGCTACACAAATACTTTCAAACATACATTTCTACACCATTTACAAAGAAATGGAGAGAGCCATGAATAGGCAGCGGGTTCTTTTGAATCACCTCCAACTAAAATGAACCAATCTCAGATGCTTCACAATTGATAAAGGTGAACATTTAGCGTAACTCACTGCTTGTATTATTTTTACCAATGTTATAGTTGGATAATTATTTTAAAAAAATCTTCTTGTTATAGTCGTTTTCATTATTTTTATGCAAACATCAGTTTGTGCTGTTGAGAAAGGTGTAGCTTTCCAACAATCCAACAAAGCCCATCTATTGGAGACGATGTCGTTATTGTCGCGTAAATTAATTTCTTTTTTTTTTCTGACCGTTGTGAACTCATTTTCCTTCTGTTATTATAGTGCAATTAACGTGCTAATATAATTTTTGTGCACCGTTCAATTGATACAATATGTTGTTTGAAATCTGCAATTAACCTCAATTAAGTATCAAATTTTCGCACTGTGTAATCGATAGCTGAAGTTGTGGCTGTAAAACCTTTTTCAGTATGAGGTTTACATTTTCGACCATCTTCATGGGCTGAGAAATTTGAACGTGTTATGTTTATAACTTTACATTTAACCTCAGCGAGTTGATTTAGCAATGTTTGCATTTGAATCCTATACAAAGAAAAAAAAGGGGGAAAAAAAAACAATTTCAAAGCCAATGCATTGGAATCTTGCAACCTGTTATGTAACCCAGCAAAAGTTGATGGCGTATTTTCATAACATGATAAATCTAATTCCATTTTTATCTTCATAAAACAGAGCTTTAGGTACTTCAATTTGCAAGTCACACACCGGTGCTTTGAAAGACACGTATCTAGATGAATTACTAGCTGTTGTCCTAAAGGTTGTTCTGTCTTATTATATGTTTTTTATGCTTTATAGTTAAAAGGTTTAATTTGTAGTCAGCATTCTCGTCACAAAACTTTAATTTGGCTATCCTTTTTGTCTAGGCTGTCTTGGATAAAATCAACCTAGACCCAGCTGAGGTGGGTGATATAGTAGTTGGCACGGCACTGGGACTACGTTCTCAGAGAGCAAACGAATGTAGGATGGCTTCTTTGTATGCTGGTTTTTCCGGTTTGTGGGTCTTTCAAGCTATATTTTAATGGTGTTATAATAACTTAAATAACATTGGAAAATAATTTACTTTGGCTGAAAGCAGAGACTGTCCCTATACAATCTGTCACTCGACAAGGCTCGTCTGGGCATGATGCAATTGTTGATGTGGTAGCTTCTATTAAAGCAGGTTTTTATGACATAGGTCAGTACCCTTCTAAATTTTCTTTTATCGAACTTTCCTTCATTTTGTTATATTAATGTGGTAAATTGATATTTTTCAGGTATAGGAGCTGGATTAGAGTCCATGACTTCAAATCTAGTCACGCTGGAAGTCTAAAAAATCCAAAAGTAACTCTCTGTTAATTGACTTGTAGATTTATATCAGAACATATTCTGAATTATTCTCCTCTCTCCTTGAGTAATATTAATTTAGGTAAAGGCATTTAAGCTTGCACAAGATATCCAAAAGCCGCTAGAAATGGCTTTAGACAATATTGCGAAGTGCTTCAAAGTGACACGCCAAGAACAAGATCAAGTTGCTGTATATTTATAATATTTTCTTTGATAACCCTCTATATTTTAAATTTAACAATGGTACATTCTAAATAAAAATACCACCTTTTTTTGTGAAATTGCGGAATTTCTTCCATGCTTGATTTGGTATGTCGGTTGAGTCGCATAAGCGAGCTGCTGGTGCATGGGCTTCTGGTAAATTTAAGGATGAAGTTGTGCCTTTGAAAACAAAGGTGAAATTGATTCTCTTCTACACCAGATGTATAAAAAAAGAGCACTTTGTCAATATATAATGTTGGATTTTCATTTTCGAATTTTATTCTAAATTGGTGAGGTTGAGGTGTATATTGATAATGGCATACAACCAAATGTATCACCATCTACTCTGGCATAACTTGAACCAATTTCTAAGTATGATGGAAGCACGACTACTTTAGGTACTAGATATTTAATTTTATAGCAATTACCTAAACTCTTATTCTAACAAAATGTCGGATTAACTAATCTTAGTCTGATTAAGAATAAGCCCTTAATTCTGGACTGTTTAGATGGTTTCTTAGTTCCGAATAGCTATTTAGTCTAAAATAGTCCTTATTCCTAACTATCCAAACAGTGCCTTAAATTTTAGAGTGACACATATTTAATTTTCTGTTATGATTAATAAAAAGCCCATGGGTAGTTTGACCGGCTTGATTGGCGGGGATAAAAATCCTCTGCAGCGTAAATCTCGGACAAATTTTCACCGGCAACAGAATTTTCACCGGCAAATTGATCAGACTGTCCATGAACGGTCAGCTGCCGCGCAGCGGCCATAGTTCCTGATTGAAAGGACCTTCTCTCGATACTATTTTATTTGTTTTCAAGTGTTCGCCGAGACATCTAATTTGACTTTGCAAGTTTTCATCTGCCTCGGCCACAGGAGGATCTAGAGCCTCTAAAAAATAAAAGAGAAAACTGGGTGTATACCCCTCCAATCTTCACTAATAAGATATGTACCCTCTAATCTTTAAATTTAGATATGTATTCCTCAAATCATGGTTATTGAAGATATTTACCCTCATCAATGTTTCTAATAATACTTTATGACATAAAAACTGATTTTATAATATCGGGACCAAAATGTCCCTTCTTCCCAACTTCTCTACCGATCCTTGCCTCTGTTCCGTTGCATGCCCACTTGTTAACAACTTAATTTGATCTTTTGTAATAAATTTTGCATTTGATTTTCAATTTGAATTGTGGGATGGGACAGATATTGAAAAATTGACGCAGCTATTATTCATTTACCTTTTGTCCTTTTGCATGGTATGGAGAGACACCATCCAAAAGATGCATTTTTGAAATGCTAGTTGATAATAACTGTTGTGATTTCAAGTATAACACATATTTGTAATTAATTACTTATTATTTTTTTTCCTATTTGAATATCAGTTTCAACCACTTGGTTTAGTTTTGTAGCCAACATGGGAACATTCTCATTACAGCACCTTATGTGCTTATTGGAGCAAATCAACCCAAGAGATAGATTGGAAAAATTAATAAATCGATGTGTACTTAATGCCTTTATTCATCAAATATTGCAAGTCCTACAGATTCAATAACACAAGGTAAAAATTACCATGTATGTCTGTAACCTTAAGCAGAGGCACGGGAGGCAGGGGTATTTTGGCCTCAAAATTATAAAATTATTTTATCAATTAATTTGTCATTAGAAACATTGGTGAGGGTAAATATCGAAAACAAACATGATTTGGGGGGTAAATATTCAAATTTAAAGATTACAGAGGTATATTTTTAATTAAAAAAGATTAAAGGGGCATACACCTAATTTCCCCAAAATAAAAATAATACCGCCTCCATAGAAACATACAAACAGAGAGGTAGATTGGCGGACGTAAGAGTTTGGGAGAGAGCTCCGATCGGGAACGAAAATCCACTGTCCAAATTCTTTTCAAGAGAGTTCAGACCCTAGACTGCAGAAGAGAGGTAAATTTCTTTGTAATTGAAACTTTTTCTTTTCTGTTCATTTCGCAGAATTGCTTCTCTCTTGTTGGTTGGGTAGTGGCTATCTAGTTAGAAAAGAAACAAAAGAAAAAGGAAAAAAAAAACCCGTAGAAAAGTCTCGAGAAGATCGGACTCAATTTCTCGGTAAAGTCTACACTCGATATACTTTCTCCCTTAATACATTTGTTCTCAGATGTAAAGAGACGTTGTATTGGATTTTTCCTGTTTAATTTAAAATTTTTGTAGGTGTGGCAATCGCCACCCTACTCTTCAAAGAAATGAACAAAGAAATGAATAAGTTCGTTTGTTCAAATTGTTTTGGTAAAGGTTTAACTTTAGTTCGCATGAACAATAGAGTTGGAGTGATATATAATATGAGAAAGTTTAATATGCACCGTAGCGCATAGGATTTTCTATGCACCGCGATATTTTTCGAAAGTATTTTTGTAAATTGACAAATCTAATTTAGCCACTCTAATCTACATATTGAATTTTCATAACAAACCAAAATTTACAATTTTTTAGATTTTATTACTATTTTTTTCGAATTTTTTAAAACATGTCATTTTTAGAATGTTTTACTATTTACAATATTCTAAAAATAACATGTTTTAAAAAATTCGAAAAAAATAGTAATAAAATCTAAAAATTATAAATTTTGGTTTGTTATGAGATTTCAACATGTAGATTAGATAAGTTAAATAAATTAGATTTGTCAATTAATAAAAATACTTCCGAAAAAATGTGCAGTGCATATTAAACTTTCTCAATATGTATACTTTGAACTTCAATTGGGGTGAAGGACTTGAAAATTTTTGTTCCTAAAATCGTCGTGTTCCCTTGCTCTCATACCTTAGAAAAAAGAAACCTAAATCATGGATTTAGAAAAAAAAAATCAGATCACCAAGTTTTAATTGAGCTGTCAACGAAAACTTTTTAGCAATTATCTAATCCATGCCCGGTACAATGAGTACAATTAGACGGATTAACTCGTACTTCTCTATGTTACTTTGCCATGTAAAGGTAAGGATAATAACTATTTTAATTTGTATCAATTATACTATGGAAAAATTGTTAACCATAGATTTTATATTGCCCTGCATTTTATTATCCAATAATAAGCATCCTGACAGCAAAGTTGATTTATGCAAAATTTTGTATAAGTATATGCTAAATTTGTAATAATTTGTTGATTATTCATGAGCTTTGTTCGATATTTCAAGGGTTTTTGCTCATGTTGCAATTTATTGGTGTGCAGTAATAATTATTTATTTGCAGTCTTAATTATATTATTTATTAACTATTGTTGTCGCTCTATATATTAACTTCAAAGCTAAATATTATTTCAGATGGCTAAGCTTCGCCACTTGGCTATTCAAATGAGAAGCAATGATCCCGTGACTCGAAATATCAAGAACAAACTCGATGAACTAATTTTTGATCAATCAGTGAGCACAAATGGACTGCATGAACAACATGAACTGAACATGAATATGCCATGGCTCTCTCAGCCGGTGTCTTCTTACATTGAAGAGAACAAGAAACTTTACGAGCCACATGTTGTCTCGATTGGCCCCTATCATAGGGATGGTGAAGGCTTAGAAGATATGGAAAAACACAAAGTGCTGTGCATAAGCAAACTTCTCTCTAAAAACCCTAATGTCACCCTGGATAAATACGTTGAGGTGTTAAGACAGTTGGAGCCACATGCACGGAAATGCTACCGTGAGAAAATTGAAATGGATTCTGATCAGTTTGTTGAAATGCTGCTGCATGCATGATGCATGTTTTATCATACCACTGATTGTGAATTGGAAATTTCCAGATGGTGATAATAATAATGGTATCAGCAAGAATCTTCCCCTTATAAAAACTGACCTCTTGATGCTTGAGAACCAGATCCCTTTCTTCGTGCTGCAGAGTGTGTTTGAGCTTTTTTCGAGCATAGATGACAGCCATAGCTTGAATTCCGTCTCCAATTTTGACTCCATGAGTCAGAACAGTTACCTCGAGAAATCCTTGTTACCTTATCTCCTGCTTACTTTTCTGCAGCATGAAAATGAGACCTTGCCATTACCGGATGCAGATCAAAGCTTTGACCATTTGCTCGATTTCTATCACTGCTGCAAGACTAGTCAGAAGTACTCTGCCAAGCCAAGGAAGAATTTGTTCCCATTCAAATTGAGGCCCAAAAATGAATTCCCTCTCATATCCTCTAGTATAAAAAAATCAAGAATGCACAGTTATCTCCAGATGATTGTGAATCGTGAACTGCAGATGGTCCCTTGTGCGACCGACCTTGAGAATGCAGGTGTTACATTCAGAAAGGCTGAATCAAACAGAGGTTTCATTGTAAATTTTTCTCATGGTGAGCTCGAGATCCCTTATATTCTGGTTGAGGAGGAGACAAGACCACAATTAATGAACCTCATAGCATTCGAGCATAGCAGTGACCTGAAAGAAACGCCACTGACAAGCTATGCTGTACTCATGGATTGCATTGTGAAGACACCACGAGATGTGCAAATACTGCAGCAGCATAAAATAATAGAAAATAAGCTGGCAGATGAAAATGCAGTTGCGCAGTTTTTCAATCAGCTTAGGTATTGCCCTTACCTTGACTACGAGGAGCACCACATGGCTGTGCTCTTAAAAAATGTGACAAGTTATTGTGATTCTAGGTGGCAGAAGTTCATAGCAAAATTGTACCGTGACTACTTCAGCAACCCATGGTCAATCATACCTTTTATCCCTGCAAATATTCTCTTGTTCCTATCTACTTTGCAAACTCTGTATTCAATTCTATCATATCATCTTCCTTCAACCAAGAAAGCATGTTGAATGTGAAACATAAGCTATTGCGCCGACTGGTACACTGACGGTACCAGTATCAATTTTTTATATCTTTGCTATTTGGTTATTTATTCTCTAATATTAGTTTCCTTGTTTAGAGATTTTAAAAAAATGGATTAATTAGATTTATGCCATTGTAAAAATTAGTTAATTAGCAATATGCCATTGTTAGATTGTTAATTAGATTTATGCCATTATCAAATTGTTTAAATTAGATATATGCCATTATTTTATTCCTAAAAAGATTTAATTCTAAAACTGTCATCTTGAAATATCTCATTATTTTTAAAAATGCCCAAGTTGCCCTTGTTAATAAATGCTAAAAAAATGTTGAAAAAAACGGTAAATTGAGAAATTTTTCATTATGTTAAGTCTATCTCCAAAATTAGTATGTATTTTGTGTACCATCTATTCGCTAAAGTTTTTGGAGATTTGCACATTAAAATACGCTAAAATATTCCGTGTCAAATCATATTTTATTTTTGAAGTAAATATTATGATTTTGGGTCTTTTTTACAAATTTTAGAATATTCTGAGTTATCCAATCCAAATAAACGAATGAAATTTATTGTGCAATGCTCTCGCACTCATTTATCTTATTATATCAAATACTTTTCTATAATCTAATATATTATAATGCTTATATATTATTACAAATATCTGCACAAACAAAAACTAGATAAAGAAAATATAGATCGCGCAACGCGCGAGACCCTGCTAGTCTGAACAATTTTGACACAAAATCTTTTTTGGAACATTAGTTCGAATTCGGCTGAAGAATTATATCAGATATAACTTAATTATATTTTAGAAACCACAATCTTTCTTTTCTTATAAAAATTTATTTAAAATTCTCGGAAGTTGCAATTAAAGAATTAAGGAAAATAAAAGAAAATAAATACATCATTATTTAGTTTAATGTCTCAACTTCTTATCCAAAACTTCAGAAGAAGGTATTTTGAATAACATAAAATAAAATTATGCTGACAAATGGGGATTTTGTAACTGATACACAGATTCACAGCTCTATGGTTAGGGTCTAAATGCATATGTTCAGTAAATATTTGTAAACATATAAAATTCAATTATGAACATCATTTTACCAATATTTTCCACTATACAAATGACTTGGTTTTACAAATTCTTATCAGTCATAAATAATTCTTGACTTGTTTACATGAGCTATCCAGGCTGCTAGAGATAGCCAGACAACATGTCCAATCCTGTGTTCACTTAGCATTACTTCAATCACATTTAGTTACCATCTACCTGTCAAAGAAGCCCTTTTCGTGGTCCAACAAGCCTACATATATGATTATGATTATATTCACCATATCAAGTATTAATCAATGTATTCCTTATTAACCCAAACAGCCGAGAGTAAGAAAAAGGCAGACGCATCTCCAACCCTCAAAAGGAACATCTTGGGTACACGTAGCATTACTCCAATCACATTTAATTATCACCTAATGGTCAAAAGAACCGCTCATTGGTCCCACAAGCCAATATTCCACCAATTCACTTTGTAATCAATCAATAATAAATACAAAATCCTTATATGCTCCCGCGCGGGATCGTCCAGCGCAGCCTACGAACCGTCCGATCAATCTGGACGGTTCGGGCCTACCAATCAGATTACATGCACGGAGCTCTCTTTGTCATTGAGATTAAATCACACAGCTCACATTGGTGCGCTGGACAGTCCCGCGCGGGACGGATTTCATTTCATAAATACACCAACAAATGAAATAAAGGGAATAAATTAACCAAATGCGTATCCTAGAGCGAATATGCGCCAGACCTAGTGGGCCCCATCTACTTGGGCCGTGGGCCTGTTTCCTTTCCTCTCGACAATGCCTCCGCCCCACGATAGCGGCCCGAAATTCCATGTCTCAGTCCGCTCGCATAGAAAACTTCATGCGGAGAGCGAACGATCGCCGTTCGTTTGAGCATTCAACGGTTGAGATTTGAGCGCGCGTAGATATTTGCGTAGGTTTAATTCGTTCGGACCCTCAGGGTGCGTCGCGGATTTAATAAGGCGGAGACCTCTCAACTGCCTCCGGGACCACTTGGAAATGTACTTTTAGGTGCACCCGGTTCTGCAGTTGATGGGTTCAACGGTTCGAATATGAGGTGAGAGTGGAGCAGTGGACCAGGTGTAGGGAGATAGTGAGAAAGGAGGAGGAGACACACTTGGCGAAGAAAAGGCTGTCGGCCCACGAGGACCACAGTTTTTCTCTCAATCTTGTCGGCTTGTCGCTCGAGGTGGGCCCGGTTCTGTTCATGTGGTCCCCAACAAATATAACGCGATATTTTGGATTGGTGCTGTTCGTATCGTGATATTTTAAATTGTTCGACATCTTTAAAGGACAGAAAATATAAATTTATTGCAAGATTGTTAATTGACCATAAAATGAGTGACGACCACGTGATGATGCAATGTTTTTTACTACAAAAAAATCAATTTACTTTCATTATTTAATATTGTCTTTAATTTGGTGGAATATGACAATTAGCTGGTCAGAACTCAGAACATGCAGTGATTGAAAAATTCATAATTTAATTTATCGGCATCTAATACTTGAGCTTATTTAAATGAAGAAAGCTGTAGATAATATATATTTTTTGGTTTTATATGCAAGCACGTTGCTGGCACAAAATATCTGACTTTATTTATTTATTTATTATGTTTGCAAAATATTCAACATAAATAATATCCACTTCAACATGGTAATTTAAAAGTTTCTTGTCCAAAGTACTCTCTTAAAATAATATTCAATATGAGAAAAACAAATCTGTTTGTGTAAGTTTAAATTAATTCCAATATTTTTTTTTTATCAAAAGCAACCCAAATAGGGTTGCCAGCTTTCAATGAAGCCACGAAAAGTAGAATTAATTCCAACAATCTAATAAGCATAAAAGATCAAACAGAAACGAGGATGAAAAGTGGGGGGGGGGGACAAAAAAATGGAAATTAAAGAAGCTATAAATCAGAATTTTTAAAATTTTTCAGTGTCTATTAGCACAATAAACTTCTTGTCTTCAGCATCTGAGTTCTGCCATATGCCCTGTTTTTGGACCGACAAAAGGCAAAATATTATAGTCAAACAAAAAAAAAATTATCTAATTATAGTGGCAGCAAACTAACAATGCATTAAACATTGAGGTGTAGCCGTGTAGAGGGGTGTGTGTTTCTGGTGCTTTTCTTAGCCTATAATAATGTTGTGAAAAGAAAACCATCCTTCAGAGTCAAAGCGAAAAAAGTTTTTTTTTTAATTATTATTTATGAACAATCCCAACTGACACAGAAAAGTGATTTGTTCTGTAGTGCGCCTACTCTATCAAAACAGCATTTAGGTCGACCCACCAGTCACTAGACATGTATTTTTAGATAATGGAAGTAAAATGGATTGGACTTTTAGGTGGACTTCGTGCATGCATTGAGAATAAAAATTTCAATTCTTTTGGAGTCCTTTTGGCGTCTTGTCTTTTGGAGTCCTTTTGCCTTACACCACTGGTTGTGTAAGGCAAAAGCAAGTTTTGTTTACGAGATATGTCGGGCAAATTATGTTCGTGTTAACTGAAATGACTAAAAAGACAATGCTCTAAAAGATTTTTTTAATATATTAGACTTAATTTCATAGAGACCACAATTTATGTCAGATTTATATTATTGACATGGAATCTCTATAATTAGAATGACATGACATTGATGTTGTGCTATTATGAAACTCAAATTGGTTAATACTGAGTTGATATTCTTGCGAGGGAGGGTTTGGATCACCTAAGGATAACATTAGGATTAGTTACTCTAGTAGAAAAATAAATATTACTAAGCGATCAAGAATAAATACTTTAAGAATAAGTATTTTGAGAATTTAGAGTGTTATTTTTACGTGGTTCAACATTCAGAATAAAAATTTTATTGTTTGATTTGTCCTTGAATAAGGAATAAGTTCCAAATTCTTTATTCATGTGAAATCAAACAACACATGAATAAGAAATTTAGATTTATTATGGTGTTTATTCATATTCTAACAAAAACCTATAGTATGAATAAGGAATATGAATAAATCATTTCTTATTCAAATTCCTTATCCACTTCACATCCAAACAAGCATGTGTTTGGATCGTCTTTTAATCCAGATTAAAAAGTGATATTAACAACTTAATTCGCATAAAAAAAATGATCCAAACACAATAGAAATAAAAAGGTTATTCTGAATGTTGGACCTTTTTAAAAAACTAGTACTCTAAATCCTAAAATATCATTTAGGAATAATATTTTTGTAGTTCGAATAACTAATTCTAATTTTATTCTTAGGCGATCTAGATGCCGCGCGGATTTTATTTTTATTTTTAATAATAATTTTTTATCATTACAATTAGATATACTTATTTCTCAATTGTGATGTTAGAAATATTTCCATTAATAACTATTTTATCTTAAAAAATTGAATCGTATCTATATCATCTTGACTACCAACAATTTTTTTAAAAAAAAATCAGAATTAAGATCGTAGTCGTATTACATAAAAATATTCCGCGTATAATTGAGTAAACATATGTTTTAAAGTTTTATGATCCATAAGCGTTTTTTCTGTTTCCTGCATTATAAGATTTTTGATTTTTTAGCAAAACTCTCAAAAGAAAAAGAAGAGAAATGCTAAAGTCCTATACGTTGGAAGGATATGGTCCCTTCAACATGATCTTATTATAGTATCAAATTTCAAATCACTAATTTAAACTGTTAGATTGAATCTTCATATTGAAAATTTGTATGAAACTAAATTTTACATTTTATCAATTTTTACTACTTATTTCGTATTTTGAAAAAAACTGTTTCTAGAACTTATAATAAGGAACATAACATAACAACGGTATATAAAAATACAAAATAAATAGTAAAAAAAATTGAAAAAAATACAAAATTTGATTTCATACAAGTTTTCAATATGAAGATTCAATCTAACAGTTTGAATTCGTGATTTGAAATTTGATATGCGAATACGATCATGTTGGACCGACCACATCCATCCTACGCGTAGGACTTTAGCATTTCTCGAAAAAGAAAGTTTGAATATTAGAGAAGTGGAGAGACGGCGAGTAAAAACATGACGGTTGATAATTTTCTTTCTTTATGTAATTTCATAGTATCGGATGTTAATATTCTAAGACCGTGATTCACATTGTTAATCAGCAACAATACTTGAATATTATTTTTCTCAAACAATCAAATAAAAATCACCTGCCATATAACTTTAGCTTATATTTTTTTCTGAGACAAGGATTTGGAAGATAATAATTATATTCTTTTGGTCGGATAAATTTTATCGAAAATCACTAAACTATGTCTATAACTTATGTTTAGTCATTTAACTTTTAAATTATCTGATTTTGGTTACTAAAATTTTGAATTATTCAATTTTAGTCCTCCTGTAATGATTTTGTCTAATTAATCATCTAATTAGCCCATTAATCAATACATTTGCTTGGCATGGAACAATTTATCGTACCAACTAAAGAATTCACCTCAAAGCATCTGAAAATCAGATTTGATATTCAAATTACTTGATTAATGAGACAAAATCTTCACTGAGTGACAAAATTGGACAAGTTTAATTTATTGACCAAAATCAGACAATTTGAAATTAAGCGACACGCCTTTAAAGAAAAAAAGTGCAGTGGTTAATTCTAGAATTTTCGTATAACATCACACTCAAGTCTCAACTTAAATATAATGTGGGGTCATTTAATTTTTGAAACGAAAGAGAATAAACTGGAAACTGATTCTAATTCTAATATTTTAAAAAATGATGTCATTTTCTTTTTTGCGTTCTAACCACTGGTTGTGATAAATTACAAAAGCGGCAGATTATCACAGAAATACTATCCTGAGTACATCTAATGCAGCAAACTTTATTTCATAAAAGACAAAAAAATCCTTTGTTTTGGCATCTTATGCGGAAGTTGGTTTAGTACGATTAATCTAACTTAATCTCCAATTAGAAATATCAGCCCCATCTCGGCAGAGACGATACGAACTAATGCGAAAGAGAGAAAGGAGAGAAAATAACGCGAGAAATTGAACCCACACACTTTAATTAAAGGCGTGTCAACGTGAGATGCAACCGGTCACGCAAGGCAGATAACTATATAATTGTCCTTCTCACACGTGTGACCTCACGTGATAATTTTTTTTCTGCCAAGTTTGTTGACTTTTTGCAGGTTGACCCTTTTATTTGCAGTATTATTTTTGCAGTATTTTTTTATGCTATCTAGCACACTGTGACAGTAACACATCACAAGTTACAATATTTGCAATTTAGATTTCTAAGCTAGAAATAGGAAGTTATATTAGTTTCTACTTTCTAAATAATGTATTTACAAAAAAAAAAGTTGTACCACAATACTATACGATTTTATTAACTGGTAAATTAGTATAAGCCGGTTGATATATTGAAACAATTTTATAGTATGTATAATATTTTAATGTATCACTTTTGCTGATCTCATTCTGATTATCCTAAAAAATATTCAACAGACATAGCGTTGATATGGGCCTCAAAATTTTAAGAATTCAAGAATATACAGAAATGAATTACATTACTATTATATTTTTTCTGAAGAAAGTAAAAAATCTAAATCGTTTACTATTTATGTCTCATGTAAAATCTTTAGAAAAATCTTTTATACAATCATGTGATTTTGTACCCGTTCACTTCAATCTGAATTAAACTGTTCCTTTGAGCAAGTTCCAACGCCCATTTAACACTTTCAGAGGGTATTTGAACAAAAGCAATTTTGTCTAAAGCAGATCTTGAATATAATCAACATACGCCTTGAGCACAAAGCCCACAAAAAACCCATCACTAGAAGAGGCTCATGCGCCATCATTGACCTTTATAGTTTAGAAAAGTACGAAATACGCCAAGTCCATGTAGATATTCTCAACACGGGAACAACTTCGGGGGACAGAGATGGGCCCCACGCGATGAAGAAAAGCCAAATGGAATACAGGTGCAAACAGTAAAAGTCAGGAATTATTAGGTGAGTTTTAGCCTCCTCCTAGCAATATAGAGAGGTTCTAGACGTTTTTGGACTCCTAACCGCTCGCTGGGTCTTTCAGATTTTTTCTAAAACAGACTGGTGCACCACAGAGACTTAAGACCAAACATTATTCAGCACTGTCCTTACTTTTATCATTTTATTTTAAAATTTATCCTGCATTTATATTCCTAATATTAGGATAAAATAATAAACTTAAAAAACTTCTGCTATGACAGTAAATACATGACTAAATTTTAGCTGCAATAATAACAATTTGAATTGTGTTTTGGTTAATAAGATAGTCTAGTTAATGTTAAATAAACATATTAAGAAAATAAAAAATATGATATGAGATTTTTATGAAAATTATTTGTTCACAGTTGATCTAAATTGCACGTCTTAAATAATTTTATTGTATTAAACGATAATTACGTACATATGATCAATTTCTAATTATTTTTGTAAGATCAACCTTATTACATTTCTATCTAGAATTACCAAAAAGAGATTCAAAAAAAAAATATAATACATAAATTAAAAACACAAATTTAATTTGTTTTCATAAATAACATATTAGACAGCAATAAAAATAAATCTCCTCGCAATAGCTAGCCAAGCTCTAGTCTACGGGGTTAGCTGATAGACCGGGAGTAGACTAATCGGACTCCAACCTCTGAAAAATAACTCGTGTGCCTTTTCATAGACCAAAGTCTATCCACCTCTTCTTCACAAAAAGAAACTCTTTCCTCACTTCACCAGCTCACCTCACACACACACACACACACACACACACACTAAAGAGATAGTTTGCGAATGGAGGAGGTAGAAGAGAATCAAGAGATGAAGAAAGTACAGCAAAACCCATCATCTTCAGAGGAGGAAGAAGAGGAGTTGGAGCTTGGATTGAGCTTGGGTGCAAAGAAATTCACTAGCTGCAACGCTACTTCGAGCAAGCCCACTTGCAGGATTCTCACGGCCAAGGATTTTCATCCTGCTGGAGTTGGTGGGCCCACTTCGTCCGCCTCTTCGTCGTCTTCATCCGTCGGATCAGGCGGGGGCAAGCGTGCTAAGCCGGGCCCTGCTTCGCCGGATGGTGCTGGTGGTTCTTCTCAGCCACCTAGGTGAGCTTACCTCTTCTCTGTTTTTTGGAACCTAATTGAATAGTTTGTTAGTTTTCTTTTGTTTTCAAATTAAGGAACAAGCTTACAAAAATAAGTAAGTCGTCGATTCTCTGTTTTTGTTTCTGTTGATATTGTATATATGAATTCTTAATTTGAAGAAAAGGTACAAGATGTATGTACCAGTGAACAATTTGGTTAATTAATTTCATTACCACCTCTTTCAGTTAATTATTTTTGTTGAGTGTTGATTTGTCATGGTTAGGTCATCATACTGTGCTGTATATTTTTGTTTTATTTAATTCCAGAACAGACAAACCTTAAACCTAATAAACAGGAACGTGTCTATTTATTCTATTCAACTTCAATAATTATTAAATGTGAGCTATCTATGCCTTTTCAATTGAACAGACCTGAAACAGATGGTCCTTCTTGTTGCTTTTGCATCAATTTCTTTTGGTAAAAATTAGCAAATAATTCATGTTACCTAGAAAGTAACTACAGGTACCAGATTTAAGAGTAAACATGAATTTCGTGCTCATAGACTGCTTGGTTCCAAAAGACTTATTTTCTCAGAGGATGTTGTTTTCTTTTGTTTTTCCTTTTTTTTTTTAAAAAAAAATTAAATATAGACCAATTAAAGTTATCTTCTACTCTAATCCCAACTTCAATTCTCTATTGCAGTAGTCAGATGGTCGTAGGATGGCCACCGGTAAAACAATTCCGGATGAACAGTCTCTTCAATCTCTCCAGAGAGCACCCTGATCAAAACTCAACTAAAAATTCCAACGCTACTCCCGCTCCGAATGGGGAGAAAACTAAAGAGAAAGAACATATTAAGGAAGAAGAGAAGAAACTAGGAAGCAGAACCACTCCTTTTGTAAAAGTAAAAATGGATGGAGATCCAATTGGGAGGAAGATTGACCTGTGTGCCCTTGCCTCTTACAATGCTCTTGCTTCAGCGCTTGAATTAATGTTCCAAAATCCTGGTTTGGTGTCTTCTTCCATTACTAGTATGTAAAGCGTCTCTCTTTGTTTATTTCATCTATATTTTTTTTATTACTACAACAAAAAATCACTTTTTATCTTGCATTTACTTTGCTTTGTTGCGCATGCACTCTGAAGTACATGCATAGAATTTACCTGACCATTCAATTATTATCCTAATATATTAACAGAGCTGAAGCTTCTAGAAGAGTCGTCAGAATATAAGCTAACATATGAAGACAAGGAGGGAGACTGGATGCTGGTCGGAGATGTACCTTGGCGGTAATTTTTTCCTCTTAAATTGCATGTCAAATTAGTTACCTTCTTGAAATTTTTGAGGCAATAATATATTGAGTAATGCCTATCTTGAAAGCAGATGTATCCTGTTCATCCCAACCAAAGACAGGTCCTTTTTCCAAAACCTAGTTTCTTTAAGAAAAAAATGCAACTCTTTTCTGACAATTTAACCAACTAAGAAACTGACGGATGATGATTAGGCCGTGTATGAATATTGGGGATATAGAAGGCTACTTTTGCATATTTTATAATTTATTGAATTTGGGTGTAAGTAGAGCATATTTGAGGATCTGGGTTTTCAGAGGGCTGATTTGGTGTATTTTAAATTGTATTTTGACAAGGAAAAAAGTAAAATATGTCAAATTAATTGGTATATAGCATTGTAGCTAGGCTTGTGGAAAATATTTTTGATTTTATGTTTAATTAGCATTTAACTTGTAATGTCTTGTATTCATGTCTGCAGAATGTTCGTAGACACGGTCAAGAGGCTTAGGATCATGAGGCACTGTGATGATCATGCTCTAAGTAAGTGCATTTTCTTTTTATGTCTGTTTCTTATGCGTTCACTAAAACAAGCAATTGAACAAATTTTTTTCAGTGGAGATCATCTGTTATTTTATTAACTTCTTGTTTTTGTTTTTGTAGAACCGAAATTTTGCTCGTCCAACCTGTCAAACAAGTTGCTACGCTAAGGACTACCAGATGCAGTGAAATTTGATACAAACATAGACAGATGAGTAGATAAAATAGGGAATTGAGGGCTTTCTGGTGTGCCTAGATCTTTAGGATAATATTATAATTTTTCTTTTTTTGTTGATCCTCTTTTTCCTGTTAAATTTTGTTTAGGTATGTGTTTTTTCTGTCTGGGTGTTTTGTTAACACCAGCTTGTTTCTTTTTCCGTTTTTGATGATTAAGAGCATACATGAAATGTTTTGATGCTTTACATGAATGTAAATATATGTGGTTGCCTTTATTTTTGCCTATTTAAGCTCTGAGGTTGTGTGAATATTGCCATTCTGTCTCTTCATTCATGTAATTTATCCCTTTTGTCTGTGAACAAATTCTTATCCTGTCAGTTTAACGTTCTATAATTATCCACTAATCAATCAAGAAAAATGTGTCAAAGAAGCTTGGAATTAGAAAGCTGTAGCACTAAGTGGGAAATATCTCGAGCATGCATTATTTTGATGACCTGTTATATATTCTGAGGTTCCCTTTCCTTTAGAAAAGAGTTTGTTGTCAATTCTCAGCTGATTTTGAGTGATGCTTGTTTCAGAATCTCATCAACAGAGTGTAATTATTTTGTCTACCTATCATTCTTTTGTAAGAAGGTTTCTCCACAAGCTTTCTCGGGTGCTAAAAAGATTAATTAATTCCGGGTTCCGTAGGTCATCGACTCAAGGCTCAAGCAGAACATAGAGAGCTGGACAGAGGCCCAATTCATCCGCACAGTTCTCTTGTGCTTCGAGATGCACGTATAAATATGTAACACATAGGACATAGCGTATGCCATGATAGAAACTAAGGAAGTGTGCTATGCAAATATTACTCTTATTAGGTAACGGAATATGTACTTAGATGATTGCGATGCAAGCTTTTAATTCACGATGGGCCTTAACCCACAGGTTTTGCTGTTTTAGGAGGGTTTGATGGAGGTTCCCTATGCTAGGCTGGCTTTGCCAGCAACGCAATACCAGAGAGAAAAAATGATTGATAACAACCATCTATTAATTTAAAATTAGGATTGATTTTTTGAGCTATTGTTTGGAAGTTTCCTGATGGGGAAATTGTGCCCAACAGGCCACCACTTAACCACTATCTAGTTGGTTTCATTGTCGTTGCTTTACCTTTCATGAGAGCGCAAATTATAGAGAGAGTTTAATATGCATCATAGTGCCAAGAGCTTTCTATGCACCGTTGATTTTTTTAGAAATATTTTTATAAATTGATAAATCTAATTTAACTAATCTAATCTACATATTGAAATCTCATAGCAAACTAAATTGTTGTAAATAATAGTTTGTTTCCAATAATAGCATGTTTTAAAAAATTAAAAAAAATAATAAAATCTCAAAAATTATAAAATTTGATTTGTTATGAGGTTTCAATATGTATATTAGATTGGTTAAATTAGATTTGTCAATTTATAAAAATGTCTCCGCAAGTGCATAAAAAACCCTATGCATTATAATGCATGTTAAACTTTCTCCAAATGAAAGGGATCCTATGGATTGAAGTCTATTGCTATGGATGGTTCAGATTAAATACTCAGGAGGTATTAAAGCAGCACAACTTATCTGACCGTATTTAATTAGATGGACTGGGTTTGGATAGTAAATTGATTTTTTTTTTTTTCTCAACGAGTAAGACGCATAGCCCCATCTGAATATCTGATGCATTCAATTATAGAGCTACAAGACAAGTTGGTTCAAACCAGACCAACTACCTAAGGAATGCAGTAGTAAGATGTGCAGGCAAATAATGTACATGCTAACAGTTTGAAATTTAATATGTCATGGACAACAACGAAACAAGAAAAAGGAAAAAGAACTTTTGCACTTTACGACAACAATAAAAACCACCTCCAAATCGCCAGTAAATAACTACAATACCAAATAAAATACACCAACATAGCACAACAAACCAGGAGTTCTATCACTATGAAGGAAAAGTAACAAATCCGCTCAATTGCATCTCTCCATGGAAACATAAACCGACCAGTGAAAATAATTACTTTTGCTCTCTGTGTCAAAGTGAGCTCAAGACCTGTATGACTCAGGACGTTTTGGTTTGCTCTGTACTACAGCCTCAATCTTTTCCATTATATCTGGAGTGAGAAGTGGAATGACCTCTATAGCCTTCATGTTTTCTATAATCTGGTTTTCAAGGGATAGTAACAGTAAGCTACAATGCATTTTAAAGGTTCAACTGGATGCACTGTTCTGTTAGAAAGCCAACCAAAAGACAGTTGGACCAGATCAAACAAAGTTTATGGTTAAATTTTTACAAACTATTTTAAAAGGGCTCGAAAAATATGTCAGGACTTGTCATATACCCCAACAAAACAGAAAATAATCATTTGCACCACCCTTCAGATGCACCGAAATATGGCCAAACTACATCTAATCACATCTATCCAAACATTATTTAGAGAAGCAAGAAGGGAAAAGTTGGATTATTTTACAAGAAAACAATTATATAGTACCTGGCTCTCTTTGGTTGCCCCAGTAATAACAGATGACACATTGGGGTTTGACGCGCACCACGCAATAGCTAGCTGAGATAATGGGACACCTAACCCATCAGCAATTGGTTTTAGACCATTCACTTTTCTGAGCACATCATCTACTAGCGATCTACTGGCCAGATTCTAAACATGTAAACAAAGAATAAGAAAAACTAATAAATAAATAAACTAGAGAAACTAAAAGACCAAATTACAAATATGATAGCAATGTTTTTGTATTTTCTGGCCACATACATTTTTTCCCAATAAAGCCCAGACAGAGTCCTTTCAGTTTTCAATAGATGGATGCATTTTTTGGTACCACTTTGGTTTGAACTGGTTTAGTAATTACCTTACATCTCCAATATCCTGAATTTTGTAAAAAAAACATAATTATAATGTTCCTGTTTCTAGAAGAATATCGAAACAATGGCTGAAATCTAAATGCACAAAATTCCAGTTTTATGGCCATTACACAATAATTTTGTTTCCCACAGCAGGCCCCCATGTGCTGGGATAGGGGGGTCGGTCATGATTCTGTATTAGGCTTTGGGCTTTGGCAGACCAAAAAAGATGAGCAAAATGGTTGTCAGTACAGATGTGTAAAAGAACAAAAACAGATATCTTTAATTAACTCTTGAGGTGTAAAATAATCAAGAAATTACTGCAAACACCTTGTAATTTTCTAAGGCAAAACGACTGTCTGCAGGGATGTTTCTGTTGTTGTATTTCCCAGTGAGAACCCCAGAAGCTAGTGGGCTCCATGTTGTAAGACCTAGTCCATGGGTACTGTATAGAGGTAAAAACTCTACTTCCACCTAAATTTTTGACAATAATAATGTTAGTACTCAAGGATGTAATTTTCTTCCTGCGTATCATGCTTCTTTGCAACCCATGTCAGTTCAACTTATCATCAACATTGAACTTGTATTCAGAGATCCATAATCACTGAAACCAAATAGATGCTGTAAACATAAATGGTCATGCATTTTAAAGGGCTTTACATTCAACTATGTTAAAGCAAAAAGTTGGGCAACTCATCTTGACAGTTCAATTCACTAATTAAGTCTTTTCTGCTTAGAAAAACAACTCATGTCAGCTCTTGAATGACTGTGCAGGATGCACTTACTAACAGGAATACAGAACTGTTTAAATATTTCCTCTGTGAAAAATAATTATTACTTATCAGTTATCATGCAGAATTGTTCACAATACCCACTCCTTACACCACAGAAAACAAAAGACAGAAACTAACCTTATGCCTGGAGAGAAGATTGTACTCAGGTTGCTCCACGATGGGTCCCACCAGGTCAAGTTGATTAGCAATGGCCCACGCCTCAGTGATTTGTTGGGCTGACCACTCGCTTGTACCCCAGTAAAAGGCCCAGCCCTTGTCAATGACATGATTCATAGCCCGCACCGTTTCTTCGATTGGTGTGACTGCATCTGGCCTGTGGCAGTACAGCACATCCACATACTCCATGTCCAGCCTTTTTAGTGAAGCCTTTGTGCCTGATATTAAGCAAAAGGAATTCCATTTCCGTGTGGCTCTCATGTTGTGACAATTCGTGCAGCTGGTCGTGAAATGACTAAGTCACATTGATCCGCTACAAGAACCAACACCACATGATCACCACAGGAAATTTGGATCCAGATAACCAAACGTATTTTTAGCAAAGGAACTGGAGATTTGACTTGATCCACCTCCAGAGTTAAGTACTTACATAATCATAAGAAGTAAGATATGTATTTTGATCAAAGCCTTATATATTTTGTAAGCAAAGGAACCAGATATTGGCTTTGATCAAAGTGCTTTTTACATGAGATTTCATTTCATTTGAATTAATTTTTCAGGATTTCTTTGAATCTAATAACCTAAAAATTCCAACCAAATGACACCAAATCTGTTCATTTTGATAAAAAAAATTTCTAACGAAATGAAATCCTATGTTAAAAAAAAAGGATTTTGGTCGAGGCCTCAAATAATTTAAGGCATTGATAAAAAAAGTTTTTTTTGCGCTAGATTTCATTTCATTTGAATTGATTTCTCATGATTTCATTAGATCTAATAAGATGAAACTTCCAACCAAATGACACCAAATCCATTCATTTTAATAAAAAAAGTTCTAATGAAATGAAATGAAATCCTATGCTAAAAAAGAAGGATTTTGATCAGGGCCTCAGTCTAATAGACATAACATCACGTTGAATTTGCCAATTATCCAAATTTTCTGTGCCGCTCTCTCTGTTAACATTCATGTAACGAGTCACTAGGGTTCTTCAGTGACCAACCAAAGGTACCAGCAGAGATAGATCATAGATAAATCAAAAGAAGCAAAGGAAAGTAAAAGTATAAGTATACCTTCGACGATGTGTTTGCGGGAGAGGCCCTTGTCGTTGGGGCCAGATCCGCCCCAGAAGATCTTGGTGGAGATGACGAGGTCGGAGCGGCGCCAGCCCAGCTCACGAATGGCCTGGCCCATGATCTCCTCGGCGCGCCCATTCGCGTACACCTCCGCGTTGTCAAAGAAATTGACGCCGTGGTCGCGGCAGCACTGCAGAAGTGCCTTCGCCTCCTTCACGTCCAGTTGGTTCCCGAAGCTCACCCACGCGCCGTACGACAGCTGGCTCACTTTCAGCCCCGACCTTCCTAGATTCTTGTACTGCATTGTCATTGTTCCCGAGATTTTGGGGAAGTTGTGGACTGGGGAGGGAGGGATGGAGTGGAGATCTAAAGAGAGGTCATTGATGAGTTGGAACTTGGAAGAAAGGAGAAGAAAGGTATCGGAGCTCCAGCCGAGCGAGATGTACCGATAGGAATAGGATATGGAATAAATAATTGAGTTATTTCTTTTTAGAATATACCCTATAAAAGTTACTATTATTAGACATTTTCTAACGGGGTGATAAGTTTTTTTTTTTTTTTGGAATAATTTTTGTCTCCACTATTTTTCTCCCTTCCATCCTTTTCTATTTCGGTCCCCATTATTGCGTTCCCTCCCATCCTTTCTATTTTTGGTCCCCACTACAACAGCTACATAAATAACTTCAACAGTTATATATATTAACATATTAACTTAATCAGTTACATATATAACTTCAACAGCTACATATATAACTTCAACAATTATATATATTAACTTCAACAGTTACATATATAACTTCAATAGTACATCAACAGTTATATATATAATTTCAACAGTACATATATAACTTCAACAGTTATATATATTAACTTCAACAGTTACATATAAATGAACCAATATTACACAAGCTCAAATGAACGAAGGTGTAGATGAATCTACCAGAGTTACAAAGTTTCCTTTAAATACATATATTGATTGAATTTCATGAGAAAAATGACAATGAATATGAAGAATTTGAAGAAAAGAGGCAGAGAAATGATGAAATATCATATAACGGAGTAGAAAGCTTTCAGTTTCAAACATTTCTACTCGGTTTATTATGCAGATGGTACTAACCAAAATTACTTAAGAAAAATAGTGGGGATCAAAAATAGAAAAAATGGGAGAGAGAGAAATAGTGGGGACCAAAATAGGAAAGGATGAGAAAAAGAGAAACGGTGGGGACCAAAAATAGAAAGGATGAGAGGGAGAGCAATTCCGAATGAATTCACCGAAATAGTGGGGACAAAAAATGTGTGTTCATACTGGGAATGATGGAAGATGATGGAATCTAGAGGATGGTCTTAAGCAATTTTGATTAGTGTCATCTGCAATTTTGTCATCCCTGCCATCGCTAAATATAAAGTGAACACGTAAAGCAAACAAATTGAACATACAAACAAATAAGTTGAATATACATGTAAACTTCTGAACAAGTGATGACAACACTTATTTGTTTGTAAGTGTTCAGTTAGATTGTCTATATGTTCACCTCGTTTGCTGTATATGCTCACTTTATATTTAGCGATGACAAAACTAAAAATGACAGTTGTCATTCCAGATTTCTAAAGGCGATCGTTTTTGCTTGAATTTTGATTGCCAATCGGATGTAATTTTTGTGAGAACCATGATTCATGAGTTGAGGGGAAAAATAAAAGAAATGCAAAATGTAGTTAACAACTGTATTGATACATTTTGCATCATTCCATTTCCACCAAATCATGAAATTAGTCAAGAACTTCTACTCGGTTTATTATGCATTCGAAGTCAAAAGAACTTGTTAGCGAACTTCCTACGATGCAAAATGGCATTCCATAAGAGTTGCAATCATCACTAGTGCACTTGAAGTCGTGGGTCACAGTGGTAACCGAAATTAGGTGCAAGGTTTATAATAATAGGAGACCCGGTGCAGATATATTTGGACATTAGTGTTAGGAACTAGCAAATGTCAATTATTTCTCACGGTTTTATAAAAAAACTCCAAATTTTCTTATATTGTTTCTATTCAAACTTATAAAGGTATTTCATATTTCCTCTTTTTACTAAATAATTATATTGATCTTAATTCAGCTCATTTTACCTGTGAATTTAAAATTAAAATATCACTTATGTCCACCGATTATGAACAATGTTTGTGTTTACTACTTTATTATTATTATTATTATTATTTTTAATGGAGAGGGGGAGTTGAGTGCGAGAGATATTAGTATGATGGTGCAATTTTCAATGATTCATTCACATTTGTATAGAAGATAAAAATAACAATGAAAGTTAATTTCAAATGACATATAAAATGAATTCAATTAGGATTGGCCCAACTAATATGAAGAAAAGGAAATTATAAAATGCTCTTTAATTTGGATGGGAATAAAATGTATCTCCAGAATTTGATGAAAAAGAAAAAAAAAACATTAAAAGTTTTGTTGTGTTGTTAGCAATTATTCTTTTTTAAAAGGCTTATATACAGGTCGGGTTAAGGAAAAAATCATATTACTTAAGCTAATAAAATTTAATCCTTAAACGAGATCTGCATGAAGAACGACAAAAGCAAGCTACAAGCAAGGAAAAAGAAAAATTGTAATCAAACTATTGGCTTAGTCCCATGATAACTTATTTAGTTCTCTACCTGGAGATAATTTCTTAATTGTGTAGGGACAGATTAGTAAAGTTTTCCCAAAAATGTGAGTATCATGTCGCCGTCTCTGCAGCTTGCAGCACCGAATAAGGAAACACATGAGCACAACTGCATAACTAGTAACATAATCTGTTAGATATGTTAATATATGGATCAAAATCATAAATCATAGCTCCTGCAAGGCTGCAACGTGGTTTGTCTTCTCTTCAGTTATTCTCATTCCAAGTAGATCTAGCTAGGCTGTTCTTCTCATGACTTGGTCAAGTCGACAAAAGAAATACGGACCAAATTTAAGATAGCGAATTAGCGATCATAGAAAAATGGGACAATTCCGTCCAAAATAACATAAGTCTGACATGATTCTTCCAAAATGAAAGAAATGTTTTATTTTTTCTTTCCTTTTACTCGTTGTTATTTTCCATAGTTTACTGTTTTTAACTTTTTATATCATACTAAAATTTTTTTTTTTTTTATATACAAAGAAGTTCATAACAGTTTGGCATACTTTATCTTTTCTTCATAGTTAATTTTTTCTGTTCACAAAAAAAGGTGAACTGTCTAAACGATATTAAATAGTGTCAAAAGGATAATTTAAAATTTAATTCAAACTCGAACAACCCAGATCTTGAACCTGATGGATCCGAACGTAAGAATATATCTGAACCTGTACTAACTTGATTGATATCTGAATTAACTTTTGATTTAGATTTGATCACTGTGGGATCATCTTAACTTCCTCAGATCTACTTAAAGTTTAATTTAACAGCCCCAGGAAAAAAAAGAAAGATATAATTATTACTTCAATTTTCTCGTAGTACAATTTGAAGCTACCTATAACTATATAATTTTTTTTTTGATGATTCTATAACTATATAAATTGATGGGCTTCAATAAGGGGCTCTTTCGTTTGAAGGCTGAAAGAAAGAGGATTAACCAAACCACGTACTCTTTTATTTTTATTGAAATTATTGAATAGATACATCATACATATGCCTAGCAATTTAGCAATTCAGGCTGGTTTCAACGCTGTTACCGGGTCCACTTTGTCTTCTACTACACCCGCTTAGGAAAGAAAGAACCAAAAATTCCTAGTATAATGCATTTAAGTTTGTACCTTTGTTATAGGTGTAACACCCATTTCTTGAATTTGTAGGTTTATCCTGGTCAGAATGCAAATTTACGCAATTAGACATGGCAGTGTTTAATCTCAAGATGGTATACATGGCGCCAAATTGAGCATCAATGGCTGTGATTATGTTCCATTCTTCAATTAATTAAAGAATAAAATACATAAAAAAGTACTCCCCATGGCTAAACTATAGAATTATTTTAGTTTTGAATTGCATAACAGGTAGTAAGCACACTGATCCACGCCTAATTAACTAATGTATGTGAGAGCTTACTATACTAGCAGTTGTTAGTCTTGGAGGCGAAAAAAATTAACTCGGAATATAATTCTGTTAATTCATACAAAAAAACGTTTTTGATGAACAATATATTTTGAAATTAATTTTATTAATATATATCTGATCATAAAACAAGAGCAATATTGTAAAATTAGAAGCAACGCATTTGTTAGCTGTTGTTTAAACTTTTTTTGATTAAAAAGTGAAGCAATATTAAATTACAGACTTTCCGTGATGTACATTAATTAATTAATATCAACTGCACTCACAAGCTTAATCATCTTGAATTTAATCTAAATGATCTACCAAGAGCAAAAAATGTGTATGATGAAACACTAGATTAGTAAATTAATAGACAATTAATATGAATGGCAATATATAATATAATTAATTAGGAAAAATTAAGAGAGCCAGCCACTCCATCAGTCAAATGCAAAACATAAATGAAACATGCACAAACAATAGGTAATTATTCCAACAAACAACACCTATTAATAAGCAATAATCCAA
The DNA here is from genome assembly GCA_028095005.1 of Rhynchospora pubera. Classification (NCBI taxonomy): domain Eukaryota; kingdom Viridiplantae; phylum Streptophyta; class Magnoliopsida; order Poales; family Cyperaceae; genus Rhynchospora; species Rhynchospora pubera. Next base: position 72,926 of record JAMFTS010000048.1, read on the forward strand.
CAACCGGCTCAAGCAAGCTAGCTAGCTCGCTCAAGCAAAACAACAAGCAAAAACAATAATATTCCAACAAAACAAAATTATAAAAGTATAAATCGATCAACATCAACATGATCATCCTATTATTTATTTATATTTAGTTCTTAGCCGTAACTGAAAAGAATGATTTAGGTACACTTGAGATGAGAAGGGGGCTTCTTGCCACAGTCATCATTGAGGATTGAAACTATGAGGTCCACCGTAGAATTATTGCCTTGCTTAGAGGCGCAGAAGCAATCTTTGATCTGACCACGAGTGAAACTGCCAACGTAGGTTTTGCAGCATCCCTTGGTGCACGTTTCAAATTTTGGAGAGGCTGCCTAGTGAACACGCCTTCCGGCAGACATAATATGACTCAAAGTCGACGAGTGGACAGTCGTAGGCGTTGGTGAAGGTGAAGTTGAATATGAGGAGGAGAAGAAGGGCAGCTGCTTGTGATGCAGCGTCTGATTTAGTTGTTGCCATCAGTAACTTAATTTGTGTCCTAAATTTACGATGTATATATTTGCACATTTATGCTTCTGCAGGATATATGGATCAATGCATACATGACATGGGGTATATATAACTGCGTGCAGCTAGAAGGGGCACCTTACTGGAGATAGTAGATACAAATATCTTATTGTTAGCCTGTTCTAATTACCCCTCTGGCCCTCTCTCCCTGTACATGTATATATATTTTATTGTTAGTTTCTTTTTTGTCATTGTTTTTGCTTCTTACTGGGGCCAAATGATTGAGATGCATTTCTGTTTGTAATTAAGTTTTGTCACAAGCTGCAGCCATTTGAGACTTCGAGCACAAACCAAACTTGCTCACAAGCTAGAAAACAAACTCACTAGTTGTCGAGTTGATTGATTTTAAATACTTGAAAATTGAAATAAGGCAATATAATCATATTAACACTACCAGAAAAGAAGGCTTTTGCAACGGAGATTTACAGACGGTTTTTAAAGATAACCGTTTGAAACAATATAATAGGAGAGAGAAAAAATCAAATCAACATATAGAAACGGTTCATACATAAAAACCGTCGCCCATTTTCCGGACAAAAATTTTTAAAAACTGTCCTCCCCAAACAGTGACGGTTTTTTAAATTAACCGTCTAAATTTCAAAATTATTTAACGACGGGTTTTATATAAAACCGTCTTTATTTTGTTTAACAACGGTTTTTTTATTTAACCGTTTCTATTTGTGCGAATTAGGTCACAACGCGAAATGCCCTCTCCCTCTTCTCCTCATTCGACACAGCCAGCTGCAACAACAGTATTCTCTATCTCATTAATTGGTCATTAATTTCCATATCCATATACTACTTAAAAAAAATAACTAAAAATATCCAAAAATTCTGAAAAAATAAGAAGTGAATAGAGAATGAGATGGAGAGCTGATGTAAGGTAAAAAATTTAAATTTAAGCCAATATTTGATATTTTTCTTTTTTATTTCGGTTTTATCTTAATTTTTTATTAAATTAGTGACTTTTTGGTAATTTTTGTCATCATTTCAGGTCTAATTAAAAGAGACAAGGCCTACAAATTATAGATTGAAGGTATATTTCTATAATTTTATCTATTTATTTTTATTTCTCACACCCAATTAATTATGCATTAATAGCATTTGCATGTTAATTACATGTATTGTCATATAGGACCAAAATACCGGAAAAATACCGAATTTAGGTCATTGTCCGTCCGAGATTAATCCATTAGGGATTAATCTCGGATAGTACTCCCGGTCGGGAGTACTGCTCTTTGGATACGATCTGTCTCATTTAGGATAGCGAGTTGTACGTTAGATGCAATGTGTTGTGTGAGAAAAATTCGACGGCATTTTTCCTTATTTTCCCACAGATACGTACACACGAGCAATCGTGTGTTGGCGTATTCAGGGAACATAAGGGGAAATGCTGCCGAATTTTTCTCGCACAACACATTGCATCTAACGTACGCTCGCTAATGAGACAGAGTATCTAAAGAGCGGGCTAGGATGGTAACCAGCCTGAGAACTTGATGTGATAAATAGCCTAATAACCCTAAATCCTGATCATTTCCATACATTTTATTGTTCAGATGGATCGGACGTGGATGTACACAAATAATCGGCTCTCGGTTAAATTTCTTAATGGGCTTGAAGAATTTATGGTTTTTGCTAAAGAGAATTTGAAATTGACGGGCTATCATAAACTGCGTTGTCCTTGTAGTGATTGTCAGAATTTGAGATGCTGGGCTAATTTTGAAGAAGTGAGAGGTCATTTGCTTATGTATGGGTTTCAGCCCGGATATACCCGTTGGACACGTCATGGAGAGACTAAGGATGAATCTTTACATGCTGGGACTAGTACAAATGTGTTGAACTTATAATGTGATGAAGGAAATGTATTATCGGATGATGATAATTTATTGGAGGGTGAAAATGTAGAAAATTTGAATACTGATGTATTTGAAAATGTAGACAATACACAATGTAATGATGATTTGAATGAAATAGTGAATAATGTGGATGAAGATTTTGTTGATAATGTTGAAATTTTTGGTATGTTGCGAGAAGCGGATAAGATAAAGTTAAATCCCGGTTGTGAATTGTCAAAACTTAATGCTGTTTTCAGATTGTTTAATCTGAAAGCCAAAAATGGATGGAGCGATGCCAGTTTCACATCTCTGCTCAAACTTTTGCGTGAACTTTTGTTACCTAAAAATAATGAGTTGCCGGATTCAATTTATACGGCGAAAAAATTGTTATGCCCTTTGAAAATAGAAGTAGAAAGAATTCATGCATGTCCAAATGACTGTGTATTATTCCGTAATGAGTACGGGAATCTGGATAAATGTCCAAAGTGTAACGCATCACGATATAAACCGAGAGACGATCAGATTGATAGTGGGAAAAAGGGTCCAGCTGCGAAAGTGGTGTTTTATCTGCCGATAATACCAAGATTTCAGCGGCTTTTTTCTAATGCAAAGGATGCCAAACTGTTAAGATGGCATGCAGACTGTAGGAAAAGAGGCGATGGAATGCTTCGACATCCCGCAGACTCTCCGGATTGGAGGAACATAGACAGAGAATTTGAAGATTTCGGCAGTGAACCTCGAAATTTGAGATTGGGATTATGCACGGATGGGATGAATCCTTACGGCAACATGAGTAGTCGTAATACTACGTGGCCAGTCTTATTGTGTATTTACAACCTTCCTCCCTGGTTATGTATGAAAAGGAGATACATGATGATGCCCTTGTTAATTTCTGGTCCCAAACAACCAGGTAATGTTATAGATGTGTACTTGGCTCCATTAATAGATGACCTTGATAAATTGTGGCGTGAAGGAGTGAAAATATTTGATGCACACTCTAGAACTGAGTTCAAACTCCGTGCCATGATATTCTGCACAATTAATGATTTTCCTGCGTATGGTAACTTATCGGGGTATAGGAATAAAGGAGCAAAAGCGTGTCCTATTTGTGGGGAGAATACACATTCTATTTACCTGAAAAAATGCAGAAAAAATGTTTATCTGGGACACCGCAGGTTTCTTAAGAACCGCAATCACCCTTATCGGCGAGACAAGGAAAGATTTGATGGTACAGTGGAGACAGGTAAGGCCCCAATTTCGTTATCTGGGAAAGGAGTATATGAACAAGTAAAGGACATAAATGTTAAATTTGGTAAGAAATTTGTAAAGGAGATTCCGAAGGGGATATGGAAGAAAAAGTCTATATTTTGGAAACTTGAATATTGGAAAATTTTGGAGGTTAGGCATTGTCTAGATGTGATGCACATAATCAAAAATATATGTAAAGCTTTAATTGGTTGTTTGTTGGAAATTCAAGGAAAAACCAAAGATAGCGTGAATGCGAGGAATGACATGGTTGCAATGGGAATTCGAAAGGAGTTAGCAGTAAATAAAGAGAGTACAACCCGAATTTCGCTACCTGCAGCACAATTTAATTTATCAAAGGAAGAGAAGAAAAGTTTGTTAGAATGCCTAAAGTCAATAAAGGTTCCTTCGGGTTATTCCTCTAATATATCAACAAAGGTGTCCATTAAGGAGAGCAAATTAATTGGAATGAAATCACATGATTATCACGTCTTACTAACCCAGTTACTTCCGGTCGCAATTCGAGGAGTTCTTAGGGAAGAAGTCAGAAAAACTATCACCAAGTTGTGCTATTTTTTCAACGAAATTTGTTCTAAGGTGATCGATCCAAAAAAATTGAACAAGTTACAGGACGATGTTATATTGATCCTTTGTGAGCTCGAAATGTACTTTCTGCCGTCATTTTTTGACTCCATGGTGCATTTAACCGTACATTTGGTTAGGGAGATCAAAATGTGTGGTCCAGTATTTCTGCGGTACATGTATCCTTTTGAAAGAGCAATGGGTCAATTGAAAGGGCTCGTTCGTGGCCGATCTAAACCCGAAGGAAGTATAGTAGAAGGATATGTTGCCGAGGAGGTTATTGAGTATTACACCGATTATTTGGAAGATGTCCAACCTATCGGCATTCCAAAGTCTCGGCACGAAGGTAGACTTGAAGGAAAAGGTACAATTGGAGCCAGCAGTTTCAGACCGGGGATTGAATTGAGAACAAAAGCGCATTTCAAGATCCTCCAACACCTTGCCATTGTGGCGCCTTACATAAGTGTGCATATAGCCGAGTTGCATGAAAAGCATCCGTCTTACGACGAAAATGTGATTAACATAATGCACAATTTGAATTTTGTGCAATGGTTTGGAGAAAAAGTAGAGTCTCAGTTGTTAGACAATCAAGAGGTCGATGAAACCGTAAAATGGTTATCAAAAGGTCCATCGGCGGTCGTCGAAACTTACCAAGGATATGACTTGAATGGATTTACTTTTTATACAAAAAAACAAGATGGTAAAAGTACCGTGCAAAATAGTGGAGTCACAGTTGTAGCTATTAATGATAATAACGGAAGTGCCGATGCTTATTACGGGTGGATTGAGGAGATATGGGAACTAAATTACATGAAGTTCAAGATACCGTTATTCAAGTGTGCATGGATCAATAATGGTCATGGTGGAGTCAAAAAAGACAAAAATGGATTCACAACTGTTGACTTCAAACAAAGAGGTTATCAAGAAGACCCTTTCATACTTGCAAATAAGCAAGTAATGCAAATTTTCTATATTCAAGATCCGGCCGATAAGAAAAGACATGTTGTCCTTTCAGGCAAAAGACGCATTGTAGGTGTTGGAGATGTCGTTGACGAAGAAGCATACGATCACTTCGAGGAAATTCCTCCATTTTCCACTGGTATCGATGATACATCAACGCCGGTTTGCACAAGTCATCGTCGTACAGAAACCGAAGATGTGTTGGTCGAAACACGACGGAAAAGAAAAAGAAAGCTACATAATTAATATGTGAGTTATTTTTATTACTTATATTTTTTTATTAATTCGAAAAGAAAATGAAATATTACTTACATTAAGTAATGAATATTTTTACTTATTACTTAAATATTTTTTTTACTTATATTTTTACTTAATGGATTTTTTGCAGGCCATATAAGCCCCAAAATTTTGTAAATCTAAAAGTTAGCGCCCAAATCCAAAATTTTCGCTCAGAATTTTCGATCTATCCGCCAAATCCAAAAAATTAGCGCCCCAAATCCAAACCCTCGCTTTATCCGCCGCTCTCTTCCTCACTCTCCGCCTCTCTCTCTCTCTCAGCACAAATCAATTGCTCTCTCTCAAACCCACTCTCCGCCTCTCTCTCTCTCTCTCTCAATCTCTCAGCACAAAGCAGCACCTCACTTCCTCTCCTTCACTGCTGACAGCCCCTCCACAGCCGACAGTTGCACCTCGACCCCTCGACTCACTCATCTCGTCTCCTTCACTGCCGACAGCCCCTCCACAACCTCTTCTCCACAGCAGATAGTCGCACCTCGAGTCCCCTCGGTTTGTTTCTTTTTTTTTCATCTATTTTTTTTATTATTTCTGTGATTTTGGACTTTGATATTGTTTGTCTATTTATGCTTGATTTTCTTTTTTTTTAACTGAACTTCTTCTCAAAATTCACTGTTAATTAGTAGCAAAAAAATTCAATTGAAAAATGAATTATCATTGTTATTATGTCAATTAAAGAATGAATTATCAAACTCAATTGGTCAGCCAGGAAACGAGATAGACTAATTGCAGAGGGAGTCAGTTTGATTCTATTTAATTGTCAATTGAAGAATGAACTATGGAACCAATGTAAAAGACTGGTTCGGCATGGGGGAGTCAAGGACCAAACTGGCCAGCTTGATGCTATCACATGAACTCCAGCACCCCTCTCTCTCTCTCAGTGTGCTCCCATTAGCACACTTCTTTCGAAATTTTATCTCTTGATTCTCTAGTGTTCCTTTCAACACACACTGAGAGAGAGATAGGTGCTGGAGTTCATGTGATATTTCTAGTTTTGTTCATGTGCATATCTTCAAAGAGAGAGAGATGCACTTTTCAGAGGTGCATTTGAATCAAACTGAATTGAAACAGTACAAGCCAATGTGCAATCTCTCTGGTCCTGAAGTAGAAGTAGAAGTAGAATTGATTTATCTTTTGATTTATACTGACCAATTGATTTATCTTTTGATAGACATGTCTGGAGAACAAATACCTGAAGTAGAAGTAGAAGAAAGAGACCAAGAAGAGATGGAAGGGAGGAAAAGATCTCGGACCTCATTGGAGAATTTTAGGAAGAAAAAAAGACAAGGACACAATTACAAGATTACCTTTGACAAAAAAGGCCTTCCGACTGGTAAGGATGCCAATGACTTCGCGACATATTGCGGGTACCTCGTGAGGGATCGAGTGCCAATTACCATTAAGACTTGGAAGGAAGTTTCAAAAGATTTGAAGAATGACCTGTGGATGGATATCAAGGTAAAGTGCTTATCCAAAATGAAACAGTAAATTAGTTCAGTCTTTCTTGTGAAATAATGAACATACTCAGGATTCCATGGCAAATGTGTCTTAAGAATAATATGAGTAGCTCATATGCAGTGAGCATGCTTTCATGAGGTCTTCTTATCCATTGTACAAATTATATTTTTAACCAAAACAGTGAATAGAGAAAAGTATCAGGGGTATTTCAGGAAAGCTGTTGAAAAATCCATTGCATATATGCTAGATATGAACTGCTAGATATTCTTTTATGATCCATTGCACATATGCATTAATTCTGTACATGCATGATTAATAACACAAAAGTTTATAAACTGCTAGATATGAACTGCTAGATATTCTTTTATGATCCATTGCACATATGCATTGTGAGTCAGGTTAGGAGTTTATAAACTGCTAGATATGAACACCATTATGCGCAAATTGTTCCTTGAATTTCCTTTAGTACCACACTGACTGACACAGTAATCTTAACAATAAAACTTGGAATCTCATTACTGCTCCTTAACACCTAACACCTGACACACTAATCTTGCTATTACATACAACAAAATTGAGATCTTCAAGTTCTTTACAAGCATCAGAGCCACTGTTTTGAGGAAACTCAATCCTTATTTTCCCTGTACTTTGCTTTTTTCATTTGATACAATGCATTCAGGAAATGTTTAAGGAAATCCTAACTTGTGAATATTTTTGTAATTTATTTCAGGAAATGTTCAACATCGACAATGATGATGGCAAGAAGAAAACACTAAAAAATTTGGCTGATCGGCATAGACAATTTAGGCATATGCTCTACGAGGATTTTATCCTTAATGTCGATCCAAATAACCCCCACAATCCATGCGACTATTACAATATCACACCCAAGCAGTGGGATGAATTTTGTTCTGTGAGGCAGACCGAAGAATTTCAGCAAAAGAGTAAGGCAGGGAAAGAGTTGAGAGAGAAGTTTCACATGCCTCATAGAATGGGATCCCATGGCTACAGAGGAGCACAGGAGACTTGGAAGCCTACTGACATAATTGTTGCAGAAGGTGATTCCGATGATGAAGATGTCGCTTTAACGGGCATCACATTAGGTTCATTCAATCCGAGAGCCGAGAGATTTTTCAGAGCAAGGGCTGTGGCTACTGATAAAGAAGGTACTTACAAAATCCGAAAAGAGGATAAGGAGACTCATGAAGCATTCAAACGAGCACGATCTATGTCTCAAGAGGTCACTTCCGGTGCAATCCCGCCTAAAGAAGTCTTAAGTCGCGCGATTGGGAGGCCAGAACACCCAGGGAGAATGAGAGGAACTTCTATGTGGAGCAAATTGACAGATGAGTATGACAGAGAGCCTAGGAAAAAAATGAAAGAGAATGGCATGAGCCAGGAACAATATGATAAGGTCGTCAAGGAGACCACTGCGGCATGTTTTAGGAAGATGCAGGATTGGTTTGCCTCAATGGGAGTGCAGATTCCAATCCTGACCGCATCGCAATTTCAAACCCCGCTGTCCCAACCTCATTCAGTGGAGGTGGACTCAGCAATGCCCAATGTAGTATTCCAAACGGATATGGGCGAAAACTTTATACCTCCTTATCCGATTGGTGATTATCAGGTTATTTTTTTTATTCCTATCAAGTAATGAGTTTTGATAACTTTTAAAATAAATTATGATATAGATCCATTTGTAATTTTCAGGAACTCCCACGGTGCAACCTCTTCCTCCGCAATAGCACAGGCGAGCGGGTTAAGGTGGCTGACAGATTAATCCTTCCGTCATATCCAGGTCAGATCGTACACTGCCAACCATTACCTCCAAACTGGATTGTGGTCCAAATTGACCGGGTAGGTGAGATGTACCGCACATGGGATATCCCAGGATTAGATGAAGAACAAATAGCCGATAATATGGGGGCTCCAATTCCGTGGCCGAAAGTTGACGTGGAGCTACAAGAACAGGTATTCTTTGTATAGATTATGTTGTCGTTTTTCTACAGTAAACCCAACTTGAGGGTACTGGCAGACACTTAATGCCATGAGGGAATCTTGTTTAATGGTCCAAAACAAGCTTCCTTTAGATTAGTTTGACTTTAACATTTGTACTTAAACATAAATTTCTGGAAAAAAAAAGGAACGTACAAAATCTTTCAATGAATATCTCCTGTTTTTATGAGCAAGAAAGGCATCTGACCAGAAAAGAGGCCCTTCCAATGACTATATAGGATTTTCCAGTAATTACGCTAGTAACTCCTTGGGATTTCAGTTGCCTATTTGACCTGCGTGTACAAAGTTTATTTATTTTAGTCATGGAAATAAGGATAATAACGTTTACAAAAATATTTTGCTAAGCACATTTCAGTATTTAACTGAGAGAACTATATAAAGATCAACATCAAGACTGACTTCTATCAAATATTGAATAAAAAATAGACTAAAAACCAAATCCGTTGGTTGGTATAAAGAGTTATAATACATGACAGTCACTACCAGAAAACAGTGTATTGTATCCCTATTATCAGTAACAGTGGTATGTTTATGCATTAGTTCTTGCCACTCCTGTAGTAAAACTCCTGTAATGGCCCTATTAAACAGGAGTATAGTTCCTTTTGATCTAATGACCTCAGCCACACTACAGTTTTTAGTTTCACACAGGATTGACATATATCTATTTTTTCTCTTGACTAATTAAAATCCTTAGATGCAGAGCAACAAACAACCATCTCCAGAAGCGGTTAAGGGCAATGAGAAGGTGGAAAGCGAGGCGTCAGGAATTGGTCGTGAGCCGCTGCTCGAACCAGAGAGCGTTGATAAACTTGACATATCCGAGCGCTCCTTGTACAACATGCTGATGCTCCAACCGGCATACGATGACTTTTTTAAGCCAGAGGACTTTAACCCTTGGGGTACACACAATGATGTAGTCACATTCGTGGTGCACTTGACGGATATTGTTGAATGTTTGAAAAGACAATCTCTAAACATATCGATAATCAAGATGTACAGCTGGTATGCATTCACTCTAAACATAATGTTCAATTGGGGTTTCCTTATATGTTCAAAGGACAATTACAGACCATTGCATTGCCTAATTATTATATCAAACTTTATTACACTGATCACATAGTCACATACAGAAATTAAGAGCTTCTCTTAGTTCTTTGTAAGTACCTGGCATGAGGAAACAGAAAACGAGTTAGTATGATGAGATGGAACATGACTGAAGAAAGATACATATATATATTGTGCCTCATTTAAATTAGCCAGGCCATTTCTTATATCCCTAATATATTTTTAAAAAATGTACTTTTGAGATACACAGCATATCACTGGAAAGGACCTTCTATTTCATGGAAACATGAAAGTTGCAAATGTGCAGAAATTGTGCCTCACTCAGAAATTGTAAAATTCAATAAGAACACACTATATTACATGCAAGGAGACATCATTGGATTACATTTCATTAGGATACAGATAGCTTGACATGAGTTTTCCAAAGGGGTTTCCAGAAATACCCCTGGGATGCAATTTCATTTGTTGTTTTATTTATTAGTAAGCTTCCTAAAATGAGAAAATTAATCTTTCACAGTCATATACATCATGTTAAGGCTGTCTATGCTATTATTAAGGTAATTTTACATACAGGTCCACAATTTCATCCTTTTCACCAAGGAGGCAGACTAACCTCATTGTCTCTAAGCCTATTGCAATCTATATAATTTATGTTATCTTTCAACAGATTAAAAGAAATATTCAAACATGTTTTTAATTCTAATATAATTCACTTAATTCTGTGCAGCTAAAAAAATAAAGTAAATACTAACTAAAATCTGATGCAAAATTTCACCATATGTATAACTTTCTATATCCTAGTTAATGTCCCTATAAAAATTATACAAGAGAACATGTATTGGATAGAGAAACTTAATACTTTCTTTTTTATTCCATTCACTTTGAACATCTTCATGTGACATCCATGAGTGCAGGTATTGGATAGAGAAACTCACTGAAGAATTTGGATGTACAACCATCACTGTACTCGATCCGAATATGGTGGCTCAAGGTACTTACCAACGTGAAGAAGCTGCAACAGTGGGTTACTTGAAGAGGTCGTACCAGGATTATCCATCCACTAATATGATCATTCCATACAATCAGGGGTACGGTTAGTTAAAATGATGAATACTAATTAAATCACTTGTTAAATTTCTTTGCATCACAATACTAATTAATGTTTATTATAGGTCTCATTGGGTAATCCTTGTAATTAATGTCGAGAAATTAACAGTTCACTATGTGGATTCTGTGGAACGCAAAAAGGTTCCAGATTTGCTAGATATTAAGGGATTTATAAACACGTAAGTTTCAGTTTGTACTTTAACATAATAATGATCAGATTGAAAGGCATTCCATCTAATTTAATTTGATTGCAGGGCTTATAAACATTATCATATGGAACTGAATCAAAGCCGTGCAACCAGGTCATTTAGATGGATCGAAATTCCGGTATGCAAATTAGGGATTATGGTGTAGAGTTTAGATTTACTGAAATTATTAAAATCTTTATCAACTCTATGACATGAATACATTTTGACAGATTATGTTCCAGCAAAATTGTGATATAGTTGAAAATTTTACTCTTAGTACTTATGCCAATTAGGGAATATGGCTAGTAGCTGTTTGTTCTTGCCAAATGCCACTTTTATATTTTCTTTGCCCTCTTTTTAAACTAGCTATTATGCTTTGTTCCTGGTTTCAGACATTTATTGAAAACATAATAAGTTTTTGTATTTGAATTTTCAGAGTCCGAAACAAAAGGGCGGAACCGAGAATGCGGATATTTCTCAATTCTTGCCATGAAGCGCATAATAATCTCAATGATCGAAGATCTACAATTGCCCAAGGTTCTTTTTTAAGATTTAGGGTTTATATACCAACATTTTAGGGTTCATGGATTTGGATTCAATCAATGTTATGTTTTGCTTAATAAAATGCAGATGCTAGAACCAGTTGGAAGAACATATAGTAATGAAGAGATTGGAGTAGTGGTGAAAGAGCTCATGAACTTCATGAAAAATAAATTGTTCTGAGTTAGAGGTTTGTATCCATGACTTGCAACATTTTTCTTCAATGTTTAGTGATATTTAGTAAACTGATCTTTAGTGGTTAAAGAGTTCATGGACTTATTTCAATAAACTGATATTTACTGATCTACTGTCTCATTTGAAATCGCTCGTTTAGGATAGTTTGGTACTTGGATTTGATCATTATGTATGTATACTTGGAGTAGTACTTGAAATCCCTCGTTTAGGATAGTTTAGGATAGTTTGGTACTTGGTTTTCGATTCTGTCTTTTAAGATGCATATTATTTTAGCCTCAACTAGATTATAATTTTATACTCTTCAATTTTAACTTGTCATTACTCACAATTTTCAAATGTGGACAGGTATGGAGGCTAGATTGGAAAGATGTGTGCAGGGAGTTGGAGGGCTTACTCATTTGGCAATAAGGGAAGAGTATTTGCTTCAATGTGTTAACTTTCTTGTGCCACTGGTATAAAACATTTGCTTCATATGTTAACTTTCTATGTTTCTGTTCCTATCTTACTCTTAGCCTATTAATTAGAAACTTTTACTTAGCTCAAAATCTGCTTGTATCGTGTCTTTTGTTGGTTTAGTCGGTATGTAGCTTCAATATGTAGGTGATTTTTTTGTTTTGCTGCATCGATACTTGGTATTGTGTATGATACTTGGTATTTTTGTAATTTATCTTGGTACCCCTCCTTAGGGTGCTCTCTCTTTCAAAAAAAACTTGTCTGTGTGATATATACATGTGAATTTGTGTGAAAGAGTCTTCTCTCTTTAATATATATGTGTAAATGTATGAATTGTGATTGGTAATTAATTGGTACATTGGTACCATTTGTCAATATGTGTGAATGTATTACATTGGTACCATTTGGTACGTTGGTACCATTTGTCAATATGTGTGAATGTATTACATTGGTACCATTTGGCTAGCAACATTGGGCTAGCCACAGAAAATTGGAAAATTAAAAAAAAATGAACATTAATAGCCACGGTTTTTATGTAAATACCGTCAATAATTTAACAAGTGTGTTTAAATGTTTATACAGTGATTGTATTCAACTATAGACGGTTTGAATTTAAAAACCGTCGTTACTCTTTGGGCCTACGACGGGCCTTCGGAAAAAAGCGTCTTTATTTGTCTAGGTTTACAGACGAGTTTTAGTTAAAAACCGTTGTTAATTTAAAGACGGTTTTTAACTAATTTGCTACAGGGGCTTCTACAACGGAAGAAAGCCGTGGTTATTTGATTTTAAGAACCGTTGCACAATCACAAAATTCAGGTAGTGTAATAAACTGAACTATTAACGAATCGATCAAACACGTGTCGTTCAAACTTCTAACAAATCAATTGTGCTAAAATAATCAGCTCGAAATTACAGAATTATTCTGCACTAACTGGATTTGATATTTTGGCGAATGAAACTCCAACCGATTACCATGGATAATATGTAAATTTACACTTACACCTCTGATGAATCATAAAACCATAACCAGGGTTTTAAGAAAACGATAGCTGGAAGCCTGGAAATTACAGAAGGCCAGATGGGTGTAGTTTTATAAATTAATAATGGAAGCCCAAAATAGGCATAAGCTCCCATGCTTTAGAGATGATATGTGCATAAAAAGGCTGGAGTGCGGCTTGGATGCAGATGAATAAATGGGCTGGGTTCACTCTCATGGAACCAAATCAAATGAAAAAGAACGCCGGAAAAAATTAATACTAACTTTACTGTTCATATTAATTTTGATAATAACAGAAAAAATCAAAATTTTAATACTAACGTTGCTGGATCGTCATCCCAGTTGACGAAAGTCCAATACCCTTGGATCGTCATCCAGAACAACGATCCAGGCTTGGATCGTCATCCCAGTTGACGATGCAATTGTCCCTCCCCTATATAAGCGACAGTGACCCCCACCCATCCCCACTCCTCTCTCTTTCTCTCTCTCTCTCGCGAGCGAGCCACAGAAGCGTCCAGGTAATTTTTTTTTGTTATTTTTCATATTTATTTTATTTATTTACTTTAAATAGTTTAATTAGGTTAATAATTGAAAAAATAGATTAAATATTGAAAAAATAATAAAAAATTACAAAAAAAAATCAGAATAAATATAAATAATTATAATATGTAATTTGAAAATTTTTTAGAATTATTTTGTACATTTTATAATGAGAATAAGTTTATTATAAATTAGAGGAAGTAAATAAAAAATTGATAGAATATTTTTTTAATTGTAAGAAAATTTGTAAAAAGAGACAACCTCCCACATCTCTTTCTACATGTATTTTTTTCATATTTATTTTATTGATTTAATTTAATTAGTTTAAATAGATAATGAGTAGAAAAAATAGAATAAATATTGAAAAAATAATTTAAAAATTAGTACAAAATCAGAAAATAGGAAATTATTTTGTACTAAAAAAATTAGGCAAAGAGGGAATTCGGCCAAAAATGAGAATAATTATTTTGTACATTTTATAATTAGAATAATTATTGTAGAAATAATTTGAAAATATGAACAAATTAGAAAATAGGGAATATTATTGTATGAGATTGGTATTGTGTTTGTTAATAATGTTGTGGATATTTGGATTTGTAATTAGAGGGTTTTGAATGTTTTTTTTTGAAACGCTACAGGTATAGGGGAGATGCTGCCGAAATTTTATTAGATTTTTAAGAGTAATTTTTATTACAATGTAGTAAAAATGCCACCGAGAAGAAGAGTACCGGAGACCGCACCTCGTAGATCTACGAGACTTCGTGAAGATCCGAGCGCTTCTACATCTACCGGTTCTGTTGCTGCTGAGGCTTCTACATCAGCCGATGTTGTTCCCCCGGATCCTGTTATTGCAGATCGTGTGTTGCATTTGGATGGGTCCAAAGTTCGAGGCACCGGTGTAAGTTATTATTATCCTTTTATATTTTTATTTACATATTTTCATTTTTTGTAGTATTTTTTAAAATAAATAAAAACGAAATATATACATCATTGGAGGGAAATAATACATAAGGCCAAGATGCCTCGTACTGATGGGGTTGATGAGCGTTTGAGGCGACCTGGACTTATATATTTCGTTCAGTTGGGTCATATGCCGCTCGATCATTAGCTTTTGCATGGTCTAACCATGTTCTGGAGGCCAGAGACCCACACGTTCTTTTTTTCGCATGTTGGCGAGATGACGGTCACTCTCGAGATAGAAATTAATGCCTATTTGTATTTTTTTTTTTGAAACTATATATGTCTAAAATTTGAACTATTTGCAGGATGTGGCATTTTTGTACGGTTTGCCTACGACCGGAAGAATCGTTACTGGACGGACTGATTACGACGCCGTTCAGTTACTGCAGGATTTTGCTTTAACGGAGGATATAGACGGCGCGATAGTTGAGAAGTGCTTCAGGGAAAAGGAACAGAAGTAAGCAAGTTTTGGAAATTTTATTTTTAGGTTAATTTATATATATATAGAGGATTGCTAAAATGCTATGCATAGCACGGATGGCCTTCGTGCTACGGATTCGTTCTTGCATTTCATTCTTCAAACAACTGATCCAAACCGTTCATTATCTTATTCATATTGAAATCTTATTAGAAACCAAAATTTACATTTTTTTGAATTTTTTTACTATTTTTCTCAGATTTTTTAAAATACTTAATCTAATAAATTTTGGACCCTTCAATAACAGTGATTTTCAAAAATCTGAGAAAAATAGTAAAAAAATTCAAAAAAATGTAAAATTTTGTTTCTAATGAGATTTTAATATGAAGAACATAATGAACGATTTGGATCGGTTATTTGAAGCATGAAATGCAAGAACGAATCCGTAGCACGAAGATCATCCGTGCTATACATAGCATTTTAGCAATGGTTCATATAAGCTTCCGTGCACCATGATCGTTTTGGCCGGTACTTTCACAAATTGTCAAATCTAATTTAACCATCCCAATCTATATATTGAAATCTCATAGCAAACAAAATTTTACAATTTTTGAAATATTTTTACTATTTTTTTCGAATTTTTTAACACTTTCCATTTTTTGCTATAAATATACTAATTTATAAGCAAAAAATGACAGGTTTTAAAAAATTCGAAAAAAATATTAAAAAATTTCTAAAAATTGTAAAATTTTATTTGTTATGAGATTTCAATATATAGATTGGATTGGTTAATTTAGATTTGTCAATTTGCAAAATCACCGATCAAACGATCGTGGTGCACGGAGCGCTCTGTGCATCATGGTTCACAATAGATTTACTATATATATATATATATATATATATATATATATATATATATAGTTGTTACAATCAAATTACATTAATGATGTAATGCAGGGGATCTCATTCCGTTATGTTGAAGAAGCTGCGTGAGGTTTGGGTTCAGTTTGGTGTGCCTGGCGCGGATGATGCTGGGAGGATCGATAGATACACACGAGCTTGCGTGTTGGAGATTTTTGGGTGCGAGTTATTTCCTGATAGCACGGGTGACTCGATTCCATGTTTCTATCTCCAGTTATTGTAGGTTAGTGAACTACCCTTGTTATTTTTAATTGAAAATATCGAATTATTTAATCTATAATGAAATATTATTTAAATACTTCTAAAATATTAATTGTTGTAACAATAATAAAAGGTGTTATATATTTTGTTTCGTTTAAATACATCAGAAATATTCATTCTTCTATCAATAATAAAAGGTATTATATCTTTTGTTTCACTTAAATCCTTATAAAATATTCATACTTGTAAGAAAAATTTGGATATATGAAAAAGTTGATGATATTCCTAAAAACAATTAATATTTACAGGATCTTCATTCGAGCAACTCGGTACAGTACAACTGGGTGCAGCCACTCTTGCGATGCTATACCGTGGCTTGGACACCGCCTTCATCAATAACAATATAAATATCGTGCTCCTTGGTTGCTCTTGCAGTTGTGGTCGTATGCACGATTGCTACTTAGTCGGCCGAAGATCACGAAGGATTTTGAAGGTTGGGGTCTACCAGATATTGACTCATGTCCGCCTTATGGGAGGTATGTTCACTACAACAAAGATTTCTTTTAGATAGACACATGCACCATTAAGTACTCATTGAAAGTTAAAACATTAATGGAAATGCAGGAAGTGGACGACAAGACAGAGATCGAAGAAGGTGACTGGCCCTACTCGCAGTGGAGTAGACTATGCCAGGGATGTTTGCATGAAAATGAAGTCCGAGCACGTCGTGTGGAGGCCTTATGCTCATATCAGGGACCGCATGTGATGAGTGGATTTTATATGCATATTCAGGTACCATTTTGTTTCCAAACTAAACCAATTGCCTTGAGTTTACATAGTTTAGATAAGTTTAGGTTAGTTTAATTAGGTTTTTGTATCAAGAATGAGTTACTACCATAGTTTCTAATTTTATTGCAGATTCTGGACAAGAAATGACTTGGATGAGTCCATAAAGTTGAAGAGCTCGTTCTAAGCTTTCCAACGGATCTTGAATCACCTCAAACGGAGTTCGGATGAAGGAGATATGCCCAAAATACTGACAGGACGCAGTGCTGACATTTTCCTGCGACCCGCTGAAAGTCCCAGCGGCCCGCAGACCTGAAACTGTCAGATTTAGCAGAATCGCCCGATTTAGCATTTCTATATTTGGACGACGGTTTCTACCGACTCTAGGTGCATCCAGAGCACGTCTTCAGTTATTTCCAGTGTTTCTACACATTCCCAATGCCTATTAAAGACCAGTTTGAGGAGGTTTTGAGGGGGGACAAGAAGGAGACCAATCCAAGGTCAAAGTTAGAGTTAGACATTGAGTTATTTGAGAGTTAGGTCTCAAGTCCAGATCGTGGCAGCGCCAAGCAAGTCATTTGCGACAGCAAGAGACGTGTTTGATAGGAGATTTCGACACACGCAAGAGCAATTGGTTGTAATATTTCCTTATTCTCATTTTCTCTTGTGTTTGTATGATGTCTTTTAGTTGTTGATTGTTTGTTCTAGGGCTATGGTTGTAAACTCGAATTCTTAGTTGTTGATTGTATGTTTATTTAGTTTATTTGATATCTTTGTGTTTTATATCTTGCTTGAATTGCTTGAATTGATTATGCCATAATTATTTAAGTAGATTTGTTTACACCCGTTAAGTAGAGCTCGCTTAATTGCTAGGTGGTTAAGTCCAAATAAACTTAGATTATTAGGCATGATTATGATTAACATGAAGGTTGTAAACTGAAAGGTTAAACCAGGACTAGTCAACGAGAGTTAAGTCCTTTCCAAGAGTGAAAACTCAAGGATTTCATAGGTTAAAATGGTATAAACTTGTAGAAACTAGACCAAGAAACGCTAGTTGAAATCTAGATTCTATACGAGGGAAATTGGATTAATTAATTGATAACCAGACCTAAACGAGAGTTTGATCTAGGAACCTTAATTAAGCCATTATCCTTGCACAATTATCAACTGAATTAAGTCAATTTGCATTCACATCGCTAATCCTAGCGGGCCGCTGAGTGAATCAGCGAGGTTGTCTATGCTCGCCAAGTAGCCAGCGACCAGTCTAATAGATTAGCGACCTAAGTTGTTTTAGCGGGCCGCTACGACAGTCAGCGGGCCGTTGGAACTGGGACTAAGAAGAAGTGTTAGCAACCAGAAACCCTAGAATTTCGTGACTTGTTGAATCTCTCTTATTAATTATTGTTTTGACCTTGTAACTAGACTTAGAATTTAGGCTCACTTGCAACCCTTAATTCACAAAAGAGTTGAAAACTGTCTAACTAGTTTAGTAAAGTAAAAGATTAATATTCCAACACCGTCCATGTGGATTCGACCCTCAAGCTGTTCTACAAACGATTAGATCGGTAGACACGAGGTTTTTATTTTGAGACTTGGTTTTTCCTTCGATCAGCATGCCTCGTTGTGCCCAGATAGACCATAGGATGTTCCTTCTACGCATCCCATGAATTCATTATTGGGTCGTGATGTGGCACTACGCAGATCGTGTCATGCATCAGTTTATGCTTTATCAGACAGTTCCCCCACCGCCACCTGAGGTATATTTAACTCTTGATATACTAATTTCATTATTTAATTCTCGCAATTTTCATATTTGTTTTCCATTGGTTATTTTGTACTTATATTGAATGTTTGCTCCTTGATTAAAATTTTTCTATTGATCTTGTGTTGTTTAAAAAAAAAGAATACATAAGTTTAAGTATACTAACACGTGAATTAATATCAATACACGTGAAATGTGTTGTTAATTATCGTTTGAATAAAACAGGTTTGGTCCAGAATGGAACAATTGATGGGATACCAGCATCACACCTATCGAGGTATTGATTGGCATGATATATTTACGAATGAGGTCAACAAGTGGACGAACACTAATGAGGCTACGGTGATAGAGGATCGACCATGGAGTGAGGATATTTGGACCGACTACCGACACTGGTTGAGTGTATATCTTGTGCTTATTCCTGATGGCGCAGCGACTGCTCCAGGCCTTCTCACGCATGTATGCTCTTCTTCATTCTTTATTATTTTCCAAAATTTTCCTTCCCTTTCTGTACGGGCATACAAATGCCACTTACTGGTAGGCACCTTACAATCCAATACATACAATGTTGGACTACTTCTAGTGGTTTTATGTTGTACATTATTATCTATTGAGTATTTTTCACAAACTTCTTTTAATTGTGGTTTTGACATAAAAATGCTTCCTTGCGCTAAAGGCCCTGAAGCTTGTGTTTGAGACGGTTGTGGAATCAAACTTCTATACTCAGAGATATCCAAAAATTGACTAACAGGATGGCAATTATCGGTCCTTCCGGTAATGTAATACTCGTGATTTACGAATTCCTGTGCATAAACACCCTCTCCCTCTATATCCTGTGACGCCAAAAACTCGAAGCTCAAGTCATTCCACGTTGTCCGAGCTCTCTTTTCATCCTTTTATGTTGCTGTGCCAGTTGGCCTTGGCAGAGAAGTTCGAGCATTTCTGTTCGCCTGCTACCTACTGTACTGGACCTTCGACAAGGAAGAGCATTAGGCGAGCATAGTGACTCCCCCTAGTCTAGTGCCAGAGAGTAAGAATAAGTCAGGAAAGTGACTAGGGAAGTGGGAGGCAGGTTTAAAGCCAGGATCAATCTCATTAACATAAGTGCTAAAAGAAGGTTTCATGACATAATCTTGAAAAATGAATTTGTTCCTCTCATTCCACATAGTCCAAAGAATAGTAGCAAAAAGGACACAACTATTTTCCTTATCTACCTCTCCCTCTTCATCAGTGAAGTCCTCCCCCGTTGCATAATTCGACTGATAGCCCGGGCCACGATCGTACGTCTCATCAAGTTCTTCTATATCCCCTTCTTCTTCAGGTTGGTCCCAAGGATCCCAATCCTGGGCATTGTTATTACACTCATTATTTGTTTCCTCTTGTCTTTCTCGTCCGCTACTACTATCAGGTTGATCCCAAGGATCCGAACCTTGTGCACTCATATTTGTTCCCTCTTGTCTTTGTTGTCGACTACTACTCTCAGGTTGTTCCCAAGAACCCCAACCCTGTGCACTCGTATTATATTGATTATTTCTTTCTTCATCTTCTTCGGTATTATTGAGTTGTTCATTCCAATTATAATTATAATCATAATTATAATTATAATTATAATTTGTTGTGTGCCCTCCTAAATAAAATATATGTAATTAATTATAAATTTTTAGAATTAATAGGAAGAGCAAACTAATTAAAGGAAGAAATGTGGTTTGCAGCTCGAATTATTTTTTGTTTATCACATTAATGAAAATTTCAACTAATCAAATTATTATTTAGTCAAATTTAAAAGGACATAATAGTCAAATTTAATAAATGATGGCATAAATTTTATTTTATCATTTAATGATGACATAAAAATAATTTATTATTTAGTCATGACATATCTCTAATTTCTAATTTTAAATGCAAAAGCAAATTAATTACTTTTAAATGGCGTAAGTTACCTTCTATGCCACCAGCAGTTGCTGGAAGCAAATCAACGTGCAGTTGAAAGCTGTGTAGCCTTCTTGCTTGGAAGCACTCATGTTGTATATACCGCCATTCATTTTCAGAGTTCAACAGTAATTGCATCTGTTGGAACCTTCCTTCAATTATGGTATTAAAATGAAAAACTATTCTCAAATTATAATGACCTTGATAGAATCCTAACGATGATAAAATTATTTCTTTAATTAATTCATAATCAGTTTGCGAAATTGCATCGAAACTGAAATAATGTGATGGATTATATGGAGATTGATTAACGAAAATCGGAATGGAAATCATATTTATGATATTATTGAGAGTGGAGTGTTTGATATGGGTGATTTTCGATATCTCACCGTCATACTCTATTTATAAGCCATTGAGAGTCAACAAAATAATGAGCAATCAAATTAAATCGCACTAAAATGCACTGAAATTCACTGTTAAATCGCACTCAATCGCACTAAAATCGCATTTTTCTACCTGGATCGTCATTTGGGATGACGATCCAGGCGTAAATTCAATCGATCCAATCACAACCTATCATTTGAGCGGGAATCTTCTCTGGATCGTCATCACAGTTGACGATCCAAGCTTGGATCGTCAACTGGGATGACGATGCAGGACTTGTGTTTTTTTACATGCTATTTTTGTTAGGCGTACTATTTTGTATAATAAATTAAAAGTATTATTAACAATATTACTATAAAATATTATATTCGTTATAATTATTTATTTAACCTTATACTTACTTATATAAATATTACTATTAATTTTTATTAATTATTTTATTATGCGTAGTATTTAGTATTAATATATATTATTACCTTTACTTGAAATCTCTTTGCTATTAATTAACACTATAATTAATTTTTATTACTATATCAAATCAAAACTTGCATCATAGTAAAATACACTATTTTTAAAGCCACTTTCGAAAATATCAAATCACACTTTTTTATTGAAGTAAGGAATCGCCATATAGTAAATACACTATTTTACAAAGTGGAATGAGAGTGTCCCAATTTACAGAGATGCCTACCTAATCTCAGCAAAAGGACATGCGTGGTCTGATAAAGCATGAGAAGTATAGAGATGCCTACCTAAGCTTAGCAAAAGGACATGCGTGCTCTGATAAAAGTCTGAAAAGCATACTGATACCTACCTAAGCTCTGCGAAAGGACAAGCATGCTCTGATAAATTTTAAAAAGTATATTGATGCCTACCTAAGCTCTGCGAAAGTACAGGCGTGTTCTGATAAAGTCTGAAAAGGTATCACATCATATTTATTAATTTTAAATAATTGTAAGTCTAAAATGATCTATAAAAATATCCTTCCCCAGCCAAAATATGTCACACCCACTCAATACTTCTTTCTAAAACATTCACTACCATGGAGAAAGGAAATACCTCCAACAGTGAAGTGTCGGAATGGCTAGCTACTCGACATGAGTACTGGCCAAATTACGAACATTCCCCTGCCAATCCAAATGAGATCGAAAAAGGAGATTATCATGCGATATGTAATAAATGTTATCGCAATTTCAACTACAATATCTATACACGAAATGGTGGCGAGTGGCCATTATACACCCACTATCAGTGGCACATTCATGGTGGCCCAGAAAGAGACCGCAGGGAGAGATTGCGACATTACCTGACTAAACCTGAGTCGAGCAACTGTGAATAGTATAAAAAGTACTACACAGAACCTAAACCGATGCCAGAACTTAAACCGTGGAAATCAGCTTCTACACCGATGATTGTTTATGAAAGCATATACGATTTTCGTGGAGACCACACAGTGAGCTGTACAAAGTGTGGTAAGGTTTTCAATTTCAAAGATACCATTTTGCGTGGCCACTACGATGAACACAAAAGACAAGAAGAGAGGGATGAAATTCTAAAGAGATTCACAGTGAAAGAACAATGGTTCGAAAGGAGAAGAATGGAAGAAAAGGCTGCCGAAGAGAGCCGGAGGTTGCAACAAGAGAAAATTAGAAAAAAAAATAAAGGAGAGTCTAATAAAGATCAAGAAGAGAGATGAACAACGAAAAATTACAGTAGCTAGAATGGCTGAGATAGAGCAACAAGAAGCCGATGCAGCTTTCTGGAACGAAGCCGCTCAATTCGCTGACAACCCTGGTGCAAGCAATCAACAAGAACATGATGATGCTTTTTGGAACGAAACTGCTCAACTCGCTGAAAATCATGGTGCCAATAGTGAACAACAACTTGATGCCGCTCAATTCGCCGACAACCATGGTGCCAGTAATCAACATGAAATTAATGCGGAAGAAGATGAACCATGGTGGGATGAAATTCTGCAACATGTAGATAGTCAAGATCTCTAAGTATTTATTACTTTTAAATATCTATGTATTTTTTAGGTACTTTTTTAAATAGCAACTAAGTTGATTGCTTTTAGGTAGTTTCTTTTTTTTTTAGTTCAGTGTGCTAATTTATATTATGGTTTTTTAATGTATTTTTTTTTCTTTTTTTAATGAGTGTGCTAATTTATATTATGGTTATAAAATTTAGTTCTTCTTCTAATGGTGTGTATTTTTATATTATGAATTTTTTTTTGTAAATTAATTGTCAATACAAACCATAAATAAATAAAAGAATATGGACAAAATAACATATTTCAATAATATAAGCTAAACATTACAAGTGACGACTGTCACATAAACTTATTTCACAAATACAGATTATAAATAAGATACCGATTACAGCAACATATTAATACTTCATTTAGCGGAGATGGACAACATTTTCAGCTGCGGGATGATTTTCAAAACCAGGTGGAACTGCAGGTTGGTGACGCAACCACGACCCTCCAAGATCAAAACCTCCATTCCTCTCCACTAAATCTGTAAAAAATTTAGGTCCCTAACATGATATTCATTTCCTTCTAATTTTTTAACTTTAAATTTTTTCCCATGATATCGTAACATCAGTGTAGAAAGCAGTCGTTGTTCGCTCGTCCGCTCATCTCCGACCAAAATAACACCGCAAGAGACACATCTTGGATTAGGACCCATTTGCTTCAATTATCAAAATTCAAACTCCATTAGCAAATCAAATCAATTAATTTAATAATTATTTTAACATTATTACCTACGAAGAAGTGATGTTGCCAATAGAAACTTAAGAGGACAAAGTTTATTCAGACTAACGAAAAATAATTAGTTAGAGCACAATAACTTATGACAAGTGAGCTTATATAGAGAACTTTAAATAGAAAAAGACAAAAAAAAATTTAGTGCAAACCGCAATAAATAAATGGTACAGTATAGTGATATAATTCAGAGCACTCATGTTAGTGTTGTAAATCATTATAATTCACACGCATAAAAACCAACCCACTCATATCACAAGCAAATTCAGCAACCCACTCATATCACAAGCAAATTCAGCATGCATCGTCAACTGGGATGACGATCCAAGAGTATTGGCCTTTCGTCAACTGGGATCACGATCCAGCAACGTTAGTATTAAAATTTCGATTTTTTTTCTATTATTATCAAAATT
Source organism: Rhynchospora pubera (assembly GCA_028095005.1). Classification (NCBI taxonomy): domain Eukaryota; kingdom Viridiplantae; phylum Streptophyta; class Magnoliopsida; order Poales; family Cyperaceae; genus Rhynchospora; species Rhynchospora pubera. The sequence goes on from JAMFTS010000048.1 coordinate 97,494, forward strand.
AATATGAACAGTAAGGTTAGTATTAATTTTTTCGGAAAGAACGCTGATTGCATGACGTCTAAGTTCTCGTACCGTGTCCATACCCATATCTTGCCGTGCCGTACCCCTTTCGTGTTGTGCCATACGTTGCCATATTTGGACACACAGTATTTTTTTTTAGAGTACGTACCGACCAAACCGGTCAAACTTGTTGAAACAGCGAACCAATAGCTCGGCCAATTTGTTGGACTGTTTGTTTCAATTTGAATCTATGGAATTAATGTTGCCACGTTGACGAGTTGTTAAAAGGCGTAGAATAAAGATGTACCTATCTAAATAGGGACCTATTGCTCATGTAATACAAATCTCAATATTCTACGATTTAATTTGTACCTTAATAATACACATGCAGATCATGCAGGACACTTTATGCTTGAAAGTCGACCTTTAAGGCCTTCACCAAATGTGCAATACTTCTGATTCGCCACAGCTGATCCCAACAGTCAGAACATTCATGCCACTATATTCTATACAAGTACATTACGCGCCTCTCACTCACTGGCCTTCTTACTCCCGGAAAGAGAGAGAGAGAGAGAGATGATGGGGTGTAGGAGCGCTGAGGCAGTGACAGTGGCCGTGGCAAAGGTGGATTTTCACAATTTATGCGTTCTTATATAGTACAATATGTTCTCTTTTTAACTAATTTTCTAACTATCAATTTGATGTTTTGAACCTGATCTTATATATATATTATTAATTTGTAACTTTTCCTTCTTTTCGTCTTTTCTTTTTTCCTTAGACGAACATAATAGTTCTCAAAGTGGATCATCACTGCGACGGATGCACCAAGCGCATTAGGAAAACCATCCTGAGGATAAGAGGTAATTACCTTTCTTTTTTTTTTCTTTCTTTTAGCTTAAGTTTTTAATTTTGTGAGATTTAATCCTCTTATAATCATCTTTTTTTTTCTAGAAATTGGCTTGCTTTTGGAAGAGGTAAACTAAAATAACGATCTTAATTAAGTACATTTAATTTTATCGTTTTAAGGATTGTTGGGAAATTTCTTGCTAATTATTTAGTAGGATGCAATGATATATCCACTAATGAATAACCATCCATTGATAGAAGAAGTTAAGACAAGTACAGTCATATGTTATACCTTCCATAACGCACACAATTTGAACCGAATTCCTTAAAATACTCCACTTATTTGTTTGCTCCTCCAGGGGTGAAGGAAGTGATTATGGACCCCCAGAAGAACCACGTCACTGTGAAAGGCACCATGAAGAAAGAAGGGTTGGCTGAGTATGTGGCAAAGAAGCTTACAAAGGATGTGGAGGTCGTGGAACCGGAGAAGAGCCCAAATGCGTGTGTTGTGATGTAATAGCTGAATAATTTTAGGCCAGTTTTTTAATTATACATATTCTTTCTCTGATCAGTTAGAAAGAAGTAATTGGGGTTTGATTATAACTTTTGTTTTAGCATGTTTTACTTTTTTTGGACGGCATAAGAGGATCAAATGCAGCTTTGAGAGAAATGAATCAATGCAGAAATATATTTATATATAGGATTCTAACAAATTAGTTCCAAAATGGCCTATGACAAGGCAAATGGGAAAAAAGATAGCTTAATTAATTCGTGGTATAAGTTGTTTATCTTCTTCTTGCAATTGTATTTGTGGTTATTTTTGGATAATTGTACGTGTCCTGATGTATGTCATTATTTGTTTTGCAAGTATAGCACAAAATCAAGTATTCTATGCAACACAAGTACTATGAAAAAATACGACGTATAATGTATTGAACATGGACATTATGGGGCTGTTTGGATTTCCAAGGAATTTGGAAAATTTCATCTTCCTACCATAAATTTATTATAAACAATCCAAACTTTTCACAAAGTTACACACTTCCCAATAAATTTATTTCTAGGAATTGCAACTTCCCCAAATTCCTAAGCGATCCAAACGGCCCCTATGAGATTTTAGAAATATCCGTACTAACTATTTGATGAGTCATAAAATAGCGTTGGTGCATAGAGAAACACTTGTGTGTTTAATTGGAGTGGGAATAAGGAATAAGCCCCTTATTCCTTATTCCGGTGAAAACCAAACAACTAAGGAATAGGGAATTTGGATTTATTCCGGCTCTTATCCATATTCTAACAAAACCAAAAAATTTGTATAAGGAATAAGGAATAAGCTTTTCTCTATTCCTATTACCTATTCCCATTCCAACCAAACACACCCTTAATTACCGCGTGAGCAAAATTCTTTTTTTTTTTCCCAAATGAAAAGTAAAAATTTCCGTACTAACTTTTGAAGTACATAATCAAATTACCAAAATACCTAGATATAGATATTAAGCCTCAAGAAAATTTTGTTGAGATGCACACCGTATATAAATTATTCAGACCAATAGGAATTAAATCTGAACTTTTTACAGGAGTAATATTCTTTATATTCAGTTTCTAGACAGAAAAGGAAAAAAATAAATAAAAAGAAAAACCACTCAAATCAATTGCTCAGAGAAAAAAAGTACCCTGACATTTTTTTTAAAGTATAAAGCACGATTAGTTCACGAAAAAAAAATTACATGATGTGTATTTTCTTTTTTGTTTACTAATTAAAAGCGTAAAGGGCAAAAAAACATTGGAGAAAATTGATCAAGTGAGATTTCTTTTGGACTTAGCTTTCGGCAAGTTTTTGTTTAATTTGGATGAGTGCTAGCTAGGCAATTACTATAACCGAATGAGAATGATAGTGAGACGATTGAATCGGATCATCGGATATAGAAACCGTTTCTTGGTCATGTCTTCTGCGAGTTTGTTATCAAGAATGCAGGTTTATTTTGTCCTTTCCTTAATTTGGGAACAAATGCATGCATTAGTTGTGACTACTTGCTTTGGTTAGAAGGATAGCTTATTCTTTTGGCGTACTGTAAAATTGTTGTGTGTGAAGCCTCCTGAGTAGATATTGACTCAATGATGATCCGCTTGATTATTTGCATTGCAAAGTTATCCTGTAGGCATGTTAAGATGAGAGAATAATGGACTATATACAGTTTGTAAGCTGCTTTTGCTAATTGAAAGGTCACGTGAAAAGTGAAAACTATTTATATTACTGTCATCGACAACAGTAAAAAAAATAATTTGAATAGTTATATATAAAGAAAAAGTTTAATATGCACTATAGTGTATAGGGCATTCCGTACATCACGGATTTTTTCGGAGGTATTTTTATAAATTGACAAATCTAATTCAACCAATCTAATTTACATATTGAAATCTCATAGAAAACCAAATTTTACAATTTTTGAGATTTTATTACTATTTTTTCAAATTTTTTTAAACATGCCATTTTTGGAATGTTAAAAATAGTACAACATTCCAAAAATGACATATTTAAAAAAAATTCGAAAAAGATAGTAATAAAATCTAAAAAATTGTAAAATTTGATTTGCTACGAGATTTCAATATGCAGATTAGATTGGTTAAATTAGATTTGTCAATTTACAAAAAATGCCCCCGAAAAAGTCCGCGGTGCATGGAATGCCCTATGCACTATGGTGCATATTAAACTTTCTATATATATAAAACAAAATTTAGAGAATAATAGAACAATTATATATATTAACTAGAACAGTCGCTGTATTAACTAAAATAATTATATATATATATATATATATATATATATATATATATATATATATATATAGAGTTTAGCTATGGTGAGATGCATCACAAAAAATCTTCCGTGAGATACGCTTAAAATTCACGATACTGGTTCAAAATGACCGATCCAAACCGTCTAATATGATCTCTTTATTGAAATCTCCATGCATACAAAATTTTTAAGTATTTTTTTGAAATTTTAGAAAATCGTTAGTCTAATTAGTTCTGTACCGTTCAAAAATTGTCATTTTTAAAAGTTTGAAAAAAAAATTATAAATTCTGAAAAAATATAAAATTTGGTCTGCAAGAAGATTTCAATAGCGAGATCATATTGCACGGTTTGGATCGATCATTTTGAACCAAATTCATGAGTTTTGATCGCATCTCACAGAAGATTTTTTGTGATGCATCTCACCATAGCTAAACTCTCTCTCTCTCTCTCTCTCTATATATATATATATATATATATAGAAAGCCTTCAATCAAAGCGCTTTGACCGGAGTCCCAGTTAAACCCCGTCAGATCTCAATTTTGAAAGTTCAAACGACCGACCCGAACCGTCAAATATGATCTCCATATTGAAATCTCCTTGCCGACCAAAATTTTTATTTTTTAAAATTTTTTAAGTATTTTTTTCGGATTTTCAAAAACAGCAATTTTTGTAGGGTTCAGAACAAATTAGATTAACGATTTTTGAAAATCCGAAAAAAATACTTAAAAAATTCAAAAAAATAAAAATTTTGGTCGGCAAGGAGATTTCAATATGGAGATCATATTTGACGGTTCGGATCGGTCGTTTGAACTTTCAAAATTGAGAACCGACGGGGTTTAACTGAGACTCCGGTCAAAGCGCTTTGATTGAATCCATTCTCTATATATATATATAGATTGGCTAAAGTATACTCCAGCATATAGATAGCCCGTATGCTGGAGTCGTTTCTCACAATCTAAAGTGCATACAGTCGATTCGAAGCTTTCAAATTGTTCTCCATATTGAAATCTCCTAGGAAACTAAAATTTATATTTTTTCGAATTTTTTTACTATATATTATGCTATTTAAAAAAAACATTGTAAAGGAGTTGTAAAGGAGTATTTCTGGCCCTTCAATTTGAAAATAGCATAATATATAGCAAAAAAATTCGAAAAAATATAAAATTTGGTCTTGAAGGATATTTTTACACGGAGAACAATTTGAACGGTTTGGATCGACTGTTTGAATTTTAGATTTTCATAAACGACTCTAGTATACGGGTTTGATCCGTATGCTGGAGTATACTTTAGCCAATCTCTCTATATATATATATAGAGGGGTGATAAAATACACTCTGGTGTACGGATCGTCCTCGTACACCAGAGTCGTTTTTGAAATCCAAAAATCAAACGGTCGATCCGAACCGTTCAACTTGTTCTCCATATTGAAAAACTCTCGGAGACCAAATTTTATATTTTTTCGAATTTTTTTGCTATATATTATGATATTTTCAAATTGGAGGGCCTGAAATACTCCAATTGTAGTGTTTTTTGAAAATATCATAATATATAGCAAAAAAATTCGAAAAATGGTAAAATTTGGTCTCCGAGAGTTTTTCAATATGGAGAAATAACTTGAACGGTTCGGATCGACTGTTTGATTTTTGGATTTCATAAACGACTCTGGTGTACGGGAGACAATCCATACACCAGAGTGTATTTTATCAATCCACTATATATATATATATATATATATATATATATATAGTAAATCTATTGTGAACCATGATGTATAAAGCGCTCCGTGCACCACGACCGTTTGATCGGTGATTTTGCAAATTGACAAATCTAAATTAACCAATCCAATCTATATATTGAAATCTCATAACAAACAAAATTTTACAATTTTTAGAAATTTTTTATTTTTTTTCGAATTTTTTAAAACCTGCCATTTTTTGCTTATAAATTAGTATATTTATAGCAAAAAATAGCAAGTGTTAAAAAATTCAAAAAAATAGTAAAAATATTTAAAAAATTGTAAAATTTTGTTTGCTATGAGATTTCAATATATAGATTGGAATTGTTAAATTAGATTTGACAATTTGTGAAAGTACCGACCAAAACGGTCATGGTGCACGGAAGCTTATATGAACCATGATTCACAATGGATTTACTCTCTATATATATATTAACTAGAATAATTGCTGTGTTAACTAGGACAGTTATATATATTAACTAAAACAGTTGCTATATTAACTAGAATAGTTGTATGCATTAACTAGAACAATTATAATTACAACAGTTAGTATTCACAGTTTGAACAATTATTTATTTAACTAGAACAATTACTTATTTAATTAGAACAGTTAGTATTTCGAAAAAAAACGCGTGCCAAGAATGTGGAGAAGAAGCGAAACAGAGATGAGGGAGGAAATAAAGTAAATGGCTCGCCAGGGGATGCGATGAGAGGCAAAAAAGAAAAACGCGTTAATAACTTCTAGGGGAATCATCCCTATCATCGTCATCCCCTCTTTTTTTTTTCTAGAATGCAATTAATCTAACTGCTGGGGAATGAGGGGATGATAAATCTTGGAAATAATGGTTATTAGCCTCCATATATTAAATGAGATGTTGTTAACAAATCAAATGAATTAGTTCGACTTCTTAAGAATCAAACTCAAGCTCAATAATAAATTGTAAATAACAACCGAAACTTTACTCCACGGCTCCGTTTGGATGGATGCAGGAATAAGGAAATTGTTTTTTTCTACTCAAATTTATTATAAACAATTCAAATTTTTCACAAAGTTACACACTTCCCAGTACTTCTTTTCTTATTCCTCTTATTCCCACACCATCCAAACGAAACCCATGTTATTATGTATTTAACACCTCTGATTATTAGAACATAAATCATGAGAGAAACCGACTGACGACTGTTGCGATTTTGTGATTTCTTTGATAGAAACCAAAAGCTAAATAAGTTCAAATCCTGGTTGTTCTCGACTTGGAGGGTGTGGTTCCAGCTTGGGTAGATACTTAATTAGTCCTTGTCAGTCAGGTAGTGCTTCCCCCCCCCCCCCCCCCCCCCCAGCTTGGGTTGATACTTAATTTGTGAGAATTTGGTTTTGAAATTACAAATTTTAACCGATTTTACAAGTTTTATTGCTTAAAGTTGTTCACACTTTGCTATTGATCACATGAGTTGAAGTAGAGCTTGATGTATTGATAAAGGTTTGAATATGAAAAAAAAATTATATTTTGATTGTTGAGGTGATATTGCTAAAATCAGAATTATATTCATGCTAATTTATATTTACAAATCACAAATCTGTCATGAAAAAATAAAAACCGACTGGCTCGGTTTTGTGATATATATCTGTGATGATGTCAATTGACAATTGTATCCAATAGCATTGTTAAAGCGAAAAAAAAAAGAAAAAAACCTCATTTCTGGTGGTTTATTCGTAGGGTTGGTACATGGGAATCCACATCCTCTCCAGCCGCTTTATGTGGCTGGACCGTGCAGCCAACCACATTTTTTTAATATTTAAAAATTTTAAAATTTAAATACAGAATTTAAACCGTTGATCTTGTTTAATTTTATGGACGATGCGTTTTCATGTAAGTTTTATAAAATTTGGAGTCGATTTAATACTAAATCAAGTGGTCAATAAATGAACGAATCTGATTAACCAGCACTGATTAATTCTAATACGTTCATAATTTGGTCACTTGATCTAGTATCAAATCAACTCCAAAATTTATAAAACTTATATAAAAACGCATCGTCCATAAAATTGAACAAGTTCAACGGTTTAAATTCAGTATTTAAATTTTAAACTTTTTAAATATTACAAAAAAATAAGGATGGCTGCACGGTCCAGCCGGTTTATACGGCTGGAGAGGATATGGATCCTGGTACATGGTCCTGGTCATAAGTACACTGCTTTCCCTTCTCCCCTTCGGATCTGACCTCTCTCTCTCTCTCTCTCCGTTGCTCATTTCGTAACCATAAACCCTTTTTAATTGAGATCAGAGAGGTCGAGAGCGCAGCTGACGAACAAAGAAGGGTTTCAGCTCCCGCGGAGGCGATGGCGGCGGTAGCGGTTCACCAGTTCGCCGAGTGCATTACTTGCCACGCATGGAGTCCCGATCAATCTAGTTCTCTCTCTCTCATTATCTCCTAAATTGTGCAATTTAGAAATTTAGAATCTCATGTTGTCCGTTTGTTTGAGAATTGTAAGTTACTTTGGAGATGCTGCGTGTCTTCTGTGTGATTCATATTTAGATCTTGATCAATCCTCGTAAAGCTTAAATTTGTTATCATTTCTCTTTGATAGATGAAGGGAAGAGCGAATAGGAACTTAAAATGGGTTTGAAACAAGCGCTTTTCTGTCCATTCTGCAGTTAATTCCCATTTTAAACCAACTGTGCTTCTAATTCTGCAATTCTGCCTTCATTTTAGTCCAATTAATGCCTTGAATGTGCAATATTGAAGCCTTATTTTCGGCGTATGTTATTCTTTGTTCTCAATGTACCAAAATATTGGTCATGCAGTGTATTTACCTTATCTGACAGTATATGCTGTTGCAATCATGCTTGCTTACACAACAAGAAAAAACTTTTAAGAGTTTTCTTAATAATGTCCTTACATACTTAGAAGTAACAACATCTCCTCGCATTTGTCCTCTGAATTTAATTGATGATGACCGTGATTGTGATCAGCATCATTGGTAACACCGTCTCCTTTACATGTAGTTAGCATGATATATTTAACTTATTGTTTTCTTTTACAGTGGTTGCATTTTGTCCCAACAACAGTGAGGTACATATTTACAAGTTATTTGGAGAAAAGTGGGAGAAAATGCATGTTCTTTCCAAGGTAACAGTCATAAATGCTTTTCTTCTGAATTCTTAGAGCCATATCCAATTGAAATATTTGCGGTAATTACATTAAGTTTATGGCTGGTAACTTTTATGTGTTTATTAAACATGTATGCTGCATCATCTGACTGTTATTGTATTTGGTTAGTAACTTGACCATATAATTGTCATTGTAATACTACATTCTGTGTCTTTTGGTTGAATCTAAGCCTTTTAATTTTGAAAGTTTCAAGGTCAACTAAAAGTTCTGCTGTTAAGTGGAATCAAACTGTTAACAACCCTGCCCTATGGTATTCCAAGTTTATTGGGACACCTATTTGGGTGCCAAATGGGATTATTTTAAAATATGGAACTATAAATGTAATCGTTGGTTATGATAATGCTATTGGTAAACTCTATCTTTTGCTTTATAAAAGTCATTTTACTAAAATTCATAGGCTCCAGCTACTTTGACGTTCTGTTTTTGTATGCCTGTTTATTGATTTTTAATTTAACTTATATGTGTTTATGCTTCTTTATGTACAGCACGATCAAATTGTATGTGGTATAGATTGGAGCTTGAAGTCCAACAAACTTGTGACTGTTTCACATGATAGAAATTCGTAAGCACCTTTTACCCCCCAACTCCAAACTTCAAGTTTGCCAATACAAACTAACATTTCTAATTTTTTTAAGATATGTTTGGAGTCAAGAAGGAACAGAGTGGGTCCCTACATTGGTCATTCTCAGGCTAAACCGTGCTGCTCTATGTGTCCAGTGGAGTCCGAAAGGTAACTGAAGTGGTGCCAATATTATGCTGATGCCTTTCCTTGCTGTCCAGCTACGCCTTTAGCAAAATAGTTGGTTGCAACAAAGCATTGCCCATTTCTTTTTTGTTTATGCACTGTTGTCACCTAACCTTTAATTTAGTTGGTGTTTCTGATTTTAGTTCGTGAGCTTATTTAACTAATGCATACAAATTTAATTTTTCTCTTCCAGAAAATAAATTTGCTGTAGGAAGTGGTGCTAAGTCTATTTGCATATGCTACTACGAACAAGAGAATAATTGGTAATCTGCATTTTAGTGCTTCTTTTATTCAATTGCTTTTGTTTTTGAAGTTTCGTCTCCTCTTATTTTATGTAAGATGTTCATTTTTGAATGTCAGATTTTGCATTGTATGTAGTGTTTGTCGTGCTTTTAACTGTAAGATCAAACCCTAGTTCAAAACTGAGTTCCTAAATGTCATTAATGTTTTTCCTAAGGAACTATAAAAGCACTATTGATCCTTTATCGAAAGTAGTTTTAGTCTTTAGACCAGTAAAGTCATGTCCATTGATACTAATTAATATTATCACTTTTCGAACATTTTCTTTTCTTTTGAACTGTTTGTGTTCCTGCGTCATTTATGACTGCTGTAGGATTAAATAAGGCTCCAGATTAATGGTCTGCTGCAGCCATCCTTAATATGTTGCTTATGCCTTTTTGTTACTGAAGTTTGAAATGCCTAACAGTTGTAAGGTTGCCTACATGTTTTTAGAATTTTTGCCATTATCTGTTTCAGGTGGGTCAGCAAACTAATTAGGAAAAGACATGAATCTTCAGTCACAAACGTTGCTTGGCATCCTGACAATGTCAGTGTGGACTTTTCATTGCTATAAAGTATTTCTTCATGTTTGTAATTTGCTCTCATTTTGACATGATTTAGTTATGAAACTTGACCACCAAAGTTGGTGAATTATAAGATGGAAACAAAAAATTCGAACTAGGAAAAACATCTTTAATATGATCTTTATTTTAGGCTCATATTATGAAACTTTTAAACCAGATACTGTTGCATTTCTTTATGAGATATTTCTTTCTTGTGAAGCGAAAAAAAGTTACTCATTAATGGAAAGTTTGATAAGAAGTATAACTTCAGTAACATTTTGAAATTTCAGCATGGATTAAGTAGGAGTTATTTTTTTTTTGTTATGCTTTATATTACAATATTATTAAACTCATTTTATCTGTATAGATTCTTCTGGCTACAACATCTACTGATGGTAAATGTAGAGTTTTTTCCACGTATATCAAAGGCGTGGATTCAAAGTAATAATTCTAAGCATCTATGATTCAGACCAAGTATTTTATATGTTGAGAAGATTTTTTTGGCTGACATTCATTCTTTCCTTTATCTTTAGGGAATCAGAATCTAGTTCCAGTGATCTGAAATTTGGAGAGGTATTCCGTGTAAATTTAGCTGTAATATTTGCTGGTCATATTTATGCTTCAATTATGCAAATGAGTATTTTCCTTTAACAGTACTTGTTTCAATCACAGTGGTGCAATTTAACATTTTGTTTACATAGTGTTTGATTTAATCAGTTCAAAGTTGAATTTGTGAGCTCTAGAACCTTATGGGAAACTTTCTAAGTTAAATCGTCTTCAGCCTTTACCTCTCAATTGGGATAAATGAAGTTACAAACTCACATGTGAAATTTGTCTTTTTGAGTGAGCTGGCCCAATAGATACCAATGAACTCACCTTTTGTTTTATTGATTTCTAGGTCGTGTTTGAGAACACATATATAGTTATTTTCTAGTTCGTTGACATCTTTTCTTCTACCAGCAAATTGCACAACTTGATTTGTCTGTAACATGGGCATTTGGCGTGAGATGGTCTCCAAGCGGAAGTATCCTGGCTTATGCAGGTTAGTTTTCTCTTTCATTTCTCTAACTATTCGATAACAAAGTTTTTTTTGCATTGGAAATGGAATATGAAGAATAAATGGATGTTTCTGAAGCCAAATACAAGTAGTATTAAGCTAAATATAAAAGGATTACAAGATTGAAAGCTGCATGTTCATCACTAGGTATAAATAGAACCGTTGACCTTTGTGAAAAGCAATTTATTTTGCTGCCTGAGCACAAATGTGTTTGTATCCTATGATGATATCTTCTTGTACCCCTTGAAAACCTCAAAGTACCTTGTCTATCTCCGCTAAAGGAGAAAATCTCTTAAATTTCATATTACCCCATAAAATAAGTCACTTGTATGCCTCTTGATCAGATTTTCAGAAGCTAGCAACTCTGCCCCTCAGTTGCCTCACATTTGTTTAGTGGCCTTTTGGTTATTTTTTAAGAAAAAGGAATCGTAGAGTTGTGGAGTATATTTCATATATCATGTGATCTACATATGGTCTCTTAGTTATGCATGACATGTTGACATTTTGGCTGTTTTTCAAATTTTAATCACCTCTTAAGATAGTATTGTGAAGTTACTGTGCTATTTCTCATTGTTCGTTTTTCATTATTTTATTTTTATAAATTTGGTTTAAGGTCACAACTCTATGATCCATTTCATTGATGATGTAAAGTCAAATCCTTCTGCACAAAGCATACCTTTGCGGGATCTGCCTCTCCGTGATGTGGGTTAGCATTCTTTTATAATATTTTTGCTGGAACAATTTTAATTTATGAATTTAAAATGATGGCTAACAAAATGCAAAAACTTTCAGTTACTCTTTTTATCTGATAGAGTGGTGGTTGGTGTTGGGTTTGATTGCAATCCAATGATCTTCACAGCTGATGATACTGGACTATGGTAAGTATCATGTACCATAGGAAAACCTGGGTGTACTAAACTTATGTATTATGCATATTTTGTTGCATTGATTGAAGAAAACCTGTCTGAATCATAGTCTTACCAAATTGAAAAAGGAAATCAGTGAAGAAAAATGCATTGTTATAGTTGGTTGCATGTCGGCATAATACTTCTGCACAGCACATTTATGCTCTAATACGACCATGAGCTCAATTGTGTTTTTTTTCTTTTTTATTAATCCCCTTTCCTGTTATGTCTGAAAAGGAGAAAGGCAATGAGCATTACATATATTGCAGATGCCAATATTAAGTACTGCTTTTAATTTGTTCTAATTGATTTATTTATCTTTTTATAGGAGCTTCACCAAATTCTTGGATCAGAGGAAGGCAGCTCCATCAAGTTCCAGGGGCTCACAGGTATAACTTTATTCTTTTTTACTTTCTTCTGTCCCATTGTTTTCACAACTTTTCATCTCATTAGAAGCTCTTACTGTCCTTCAATTATTTTTCTGCTAAATTAAGATATAAGATAAAGGAGTACCTTAGCTTTCCAGATAACTCTTTTGATTAATTCTCTTAAATATTATTATTTTAACTGGAACAATAGGGAAGGAGGTTCCATTGTACTATGTTTCTCTATTACTATAACTTCAGAAATTAATGCTGGAAGTACATTTAGATTCTAGATGACTTTTGGATCTGTATTAAGTTGGTCATTAGGTATACAATAATTTAATATCTGGATATATTAAATTACATCTTCTGAAGAGATATCTAAGTCGTTTACTAGCATATATCTCTCTTCATTGACCCCTCAAAATCAGATGGACTCCGTTTCTATCAAAAACAGCTTAAGGTCTCAAAATCATTGTTAGTGTTTTCTATGTTTGATGCAGTTGTCAGAAGCATTTGGAAAGTTGTATGGGACATCTAAACAAGTGCCGAGTAACGACACTGTTGAGCCATCAAAAACCCGTGGTGGTGCTCATGAGAATTGCATTACGTATCTCTCTCTGTCTCTCTCTCACACACACACACACACACATGCACACTCTAATGTTCTATTATTTTCATGAGCTGTCACAAGCAAAATGGGATGGACAATTGTATAACCATATTATAGTATTTTTGGATGACCAGGATTATATGATGGCATGTACCGTGCCACACAATATTACTGTAGATATGTAGTGTGGAGTAGAATTTGGTCAATTTATTCTGACCCTGCACAATTTGACTTGGAAGAAAAATGATGAAACTATTGTTCCAAGAGTGGATGTCTGTTTAGAACTTATCTTAAGTTTTTATAAGTTGGCTTTGTTACAGGAGGTAGTAAGAGATAGGAAACTGTTACCATGGCCATTTCTTAATTCTAAATTAATTGCATTTCATGCTAGTTTCAATAAAGCGAGAGTAGAGAATAAACAAATTAATGCTGACGTACTGTGGGCCACCTGGGTTGGGGGTGGGGTTGCTTGCATACTTAATTCCAATATTTTTTTCATTTATAGTTTTTATTGTTAATTGGAATTGGTACTTTGTATATGGGAAAAAAAACTGTGGTCCGGTTGCTTTTATCCTCAGTCTAGAACAATACACATTCCGAGCTAAAATTTTTTTTACTCCTTTTATTCCTGATATAGCTATTTTAGAGATACTTGGGCTCTGTAGGATTGAGGTCAATATACATCGACTGACTTATGCTTCCGCCAAGTTAATGACTTAAATTTGTTTTCAGTTGCATTGTACCGCTATGGAAACGTGGTAACACCACTCTTTGCCGCTTCAGCACCTCAGGTTAGTGATATTTCCAAGGGAAGTTTTTGAAATGAAAAATAACAGAGTCATCTTTTTTCAAGCAAACAATATGCAAATAATCAATATTTGAATGTAGAGGTCTGGTGGACACTTGATTTACTACTGGTCCTAAAATTTAGTGAGAAAAAAATTTAAACTAAAGTAGGGATCTGACCTGTGCCAAACTTGTGGTTGTCATACAATGATAGAGTGTGCTTGTATCATAGTAGTACTTGAACTTGCACTTGAGTTTGAGGGCATAATATTATTACAATAGCCATTGCTCATTTCTTAGAAATCTTGAGTTGAATGTATATAATAAAGCACAGCCCCCTAAAAAATTATATGCTTTAGAGTGTTCAAGCTCTTATTGCGCAACAGCTGTAGGCAGGCATACAATCATGCCTATCGTAACAAAATTGAAATGCAATTTGTCATTTCTAGGATAATTGTATTGATAAGACCGAAAATGGCAATATCATGTGTTTGTTTGTGCAGGACTAGATGGTAAGGTGGTGATATGGGAGTTGGATATTCCCAAATAAGTACGATCAACCTGTCCTTATATTTGTTTTTATTGGAAATGAAGAAAAAGAGTCTTGATAGAAGTTTTTGCTTGCTCAGTACACACGCCCTTGTTCTTGATGCAAAAAATTCTTTAGGGTATATTTACAAGGAGGTATGAGAACAAGGAATGAGTGTTGGGTAACCCACCTGACTTAAACTTTTGTTTTAGTTTATATTAGGGAAAATAATATAAAAAGTTGTTAAGGAAAAGTTACTTTTTATGAGCCTCTTCTTTTTCATGAATTCAAGATAACTGTACTGTTATATGGTACTGCCGTGAATCCGTGATGCTATAGATTGTAGACATTACTGTATGGTTCTTTTTTTTTTTTTTTTTTGTGCGTAAGACACAGAATTTATTGTTATCTGTTGTTTGCTTGCTGTTGGTGTTGTTGTCTGTACAAGTGCCATGCTCTTACTGATCAGCATAACCTTTTTGCGTTCAGACTTAAAAAGGATATTCTATTATTCTCTGGATTAAAGAAATTGGCTTGTGGACTGAATTCTTTTGTTTTTTTTATTTGTTTTGCCAATAATAATATGTTTATAGCTAGAGAATTTCTCATAAATAAGATTCAGCCAGAATAGGATTGTTTCACCCATAAATTTATTAATTTAATTATGTATTGGTATATAAATAATCTCTAAATAAATGGAATCAGGTTGTCTAAAAAGTGAAAAAAGTTACTATTGTAACAACTTGATTTTAAACCAGAAATCTTAAAGGCACAATCCAGTTGGCTTACGTTGAATGTTGACGGCATTCTTACAGAAACAATTTGACAAGCAGTGGCCTTTATGTGACTTAACTATTTCAGGATAGCAGTTATAACCATGAAAAAAAAAAAACTGTCGAAATTGTCGTTTGCCACATATTTGGGAATCATTTAACTTATTATACTACATATGAGGTATGACAAATATTACATTCTTGAAAGCATTATATTCTATGTAAAGGGAAACTATGAATGAATCTCTACATCAGACTTGTTTGTTATTATACGTCCCCCATGCAAATCATCAATGAAATAGATAAAACAGAACAACTTAATTTTACATACAGTCTCTCTGAACTTAGATAGGACTGCCAAAACCATACTCAAAAGAATGTTCACTAGGGAAGTTGTCCTTTGCACCCCATCTTTTCATCAAATCGTTGTACTCTTGTTTCTCCAAAATAGCGCCTCCGATCTTACTTTTCCAAGATTGTTCAGCCTTTGCCAACTCGATCTCGGCCTCCTTGATCAACGAGTCTAAATCCAGATCGAGATCCAAATCTATACTCAAATCCAAACTAAAATTCAATTTATCCTCCACATCTTTTCTCCATGGCTCGACCTTCAATTCCCTCCCTTTCTTCCAGTACTTATCTTCTAGCATAGTTAAGAACTCATCCTCAACTTTTTGTAAATCAAAATCTTCATGAAGATCCATCATAAGGCATGGTTTCTCATCCTCTGGCCCGCATATTTCTTCATCATCGTCAGTGGTGTTTGCTAAGTTATCAGAAGGTGGCCGACGGGATCGAGATGAGGCAGATATGGTGCCTTTTTCTATGGTGATGAAGCCCACGTCCTCATCTTCTTCAATGCGATTAGAGTCATGCATTGAGTTTGAGTTTTCTATAGTGATGAAGCCACCACGGTCAGATCGGAGAGAGGGGATCCTCTTGGCCAACACAGTAACGGGTGGGGCGCGGAGGCAGCTGAGATCAGGAAGGCATGAGAAGCACTTGCCTTTGCTCTCTTTCTTCCTTCGATCTGTCATAAAAGAAATGTATATGCAATTATACATTAATCCAAAAGAGGCAGCTGAATAATACAGAACTGTAATTTTCAGCATTTTATGTATGAAATATGTTTTGAAACTCTCGAAGTTATTCTATACTTTTTGCTTTTCTAAAATAAATTCATAAGGTACAATTCTTCTATTCAGAAAATAATTCTTTTACAGTTAGTAGGTGAATGGCCAACTATCGGTAAACTTCATTAGAAATAAAATATCATTCCTTAAGCACAAAAGGTATTTCATAGAAAAAGGAGGGAACAGAAAATCTTGTCAAAAAATATTGGGAAATGTAGAAATGAAAAATGATATAGCTTTCAACATTGTTTCTGGTAGTAAAGAAAAGATGAAAATGTGAAATTGGAGCTTGCAAGTAATTCAGTTTATACAGTAATTAGATCACATCTTTTCTTTAGTTTATGATTTTATATATATATGGGTGTGTTTGGATGAGCCATGAATAAGGAATAAGAATAAGAAATTTCGGTATGCGTGCTTATCCAAATTCCTTATTCTTATACCATGGTTTTGTTAGTATAAGAATAAGGGCCCAAATTCCTTATTCTTGTGTTGTTTGGATTGCACAAAAATAAGAATAAACACATATACCGAAATTTCTTATTCTAAGCTTATCCAAACACACCCATAATTTTTTTTTTGTACATTCACTTCAATTTATTAACTTGTAATAAGTTGATAACAACATATTTAAAGAAAGTGTGCGAAGACAACTTCCCAAAATGGGTCTTTATGTCAGAATATGTGCAGTATTTTAGTTCTTTTTGGGGAAATTTTCTTTTCCTTTCAAAAACTTGTGAAAATGATCAAGGCCTAACATTCATTATTAAAAAAAAAATTGAATTGACTGAAATTAGAGAGCTATTCACGTACCAGCACCATCCCGAGAATCCTCATCCATCATCCTACAGTACACATTTATGTTCAACACTCCACCACTGGCAACCCCTCCAAGAACAAAGCTCATAGCTTTCCCTCCCACAGATGCCTTAGAATTTGAATTGGAACATCTTGAATTTGAGTTCTCAGCATTAGCCAACTCGCTGAGATCAACATGAAATGTTCCTAGATCACAATCTGCTGAGTCAACCAACGAAACCCAAATAAAGCAGCTCTTAAGGCTTTCACTCACCTCGAACCCACAATAGTGTAAGAATATCTCATCAAAGGATGCACTTCCTCGGTTAACATGAACCGGGTTTGTGTGCTCCCCTTTTGAACCCTTAGTTTTCCATCCTACAACTAACGCACGACCTTCTACAGACAATGGTAGGTTACTGATGTGTTGGATTTGGATACACAAGACGCACCGTGACCGATTTATTCTCATTCCATGGAGCAGCTTGTATTTCCACTCGCGAAATAGGTTTCTTCCGCTTGTGGATCCAGATGAGTAGTTGGTTGGTTTTTGGAGGAGATCTACCTCTTCTTGAAGACAAGTAGCCCCATTTTGGTTCTTTCCCACCATGTTGTATTGCATGAAATAATGGTGAGAGAGAGAGACAGACAGACAGAGAGGGAGAGAGAGAAAGAAAAGGAAGAGAGAGTCTAGTTGAGAAAATATATAACATGAATGAATGTAGGGTTATCATAAGCCTGCAGTCCATAGACAAACGAGTCAGAAACGACGACTTTGCATACATACGCCTTTGAGAGGTATATTCCAATTCATGTCCTTCGATGACTACTCTCAGTAGACGTACTATTGTTGCAAAACAAAAAGCTCTTCTTAATAGAGCTTGCTCTTGCCAGTTTTTTTTTTTTTTTGGTCACTTTCAAGTCTCTTCATTCCAAAATGGAGATTATTTTCAAATTGGCCACATCTAACATAGTATGTATAATTATTGCTAGTTGACAAATTATAACGTAAACTTTGAATATGGTTGGAGGCCGGAAGTATATAATATTCCATTGAATATATAGCTCACTAAATCTATAATGTTTTATGAAATAAAAGAAAAACTTTCAACATAAATTGTTGAGTCCATGAAAGTATATAACATGACATTGGAATATATATTGCTTGATAAATAAATATGCTTAAAAAAAATCATTAGAGCTTCCATCTTGTCCCACTGTAAGAGAATAATTTATCTTACAAATTAAGAAGCAAAAGAAAAAAACAAAAGCCTGCATCGATGTGAATTATCTTGATTTGTAAACGCTTCTGAATTAGCGCAAATGAATTTGTCATGTTGTCTAGATTATACTTCTGCTATTATTCGGGGAAATTAAAATAATAAACTCCCAGTGACTGATAATGTGGAAAACGAACATTGATTTATTTTAAAGAAATATATATTAATTCTAAGATCTTATTTGAAAAGGAACATACTAGCTAGGGATTAGAAATAAATAATCACCATCTTTCACATGTGAGAATTATTTTTTGTCAATTATCTGCAAATTTTCCTCCTTGCTAACATGGCGAGAACCCCTCACTGAGCCTAGCTACTAATTAATTATAGTGGAGAAGTGCTATATGAGGATGCATTTGAATTTAATACCATGCGTATATAAAAAATTTGTGATGATTTCGGTGGCATGGTATGTCTTACCATGTGGTGATAGCAGAGTGTTGCGAAGGCAAAGAGAAGCTTTGGCTGTAAAGGCATCATCTCAATGTGGAAAGTTGCATTCGAAAGGTTACCCTTAGTTTATTTCTTGTTATAAGCAATTTAAATTAGCAAAGCATAAAGAAAAGGGAAAAGCGATGATTGTTGGCTCTTTGTTTTGTTGGTCTTCTCTAGAGAGCTAGACTTTGATCATTTCTCCATAACAAAAGCAAAAATTATGGTAGAATTAAGTATACAATCGAAAGGTTACAGAATCCTATACTGATACCACTTTATACGACAATGATAAAACATAAATTCATACTCAAGTATTAAAAACAACATATTGCAATTCAAGATGCTCTCTCTCTATATAAAAAACATAAATTCATACTCAAGTGTACATTAGCCAACCTCTATATTAAAAACATAAATTCTATCGAGTGGCAGTTCATCAAACGTAAGCATCTTTGTTTGTAACTATTCTACGGTTATATATAGGTAGACTCTGTTTGAGATTTTCAAAATATATAAATTATGTTTTAAAAATTTAAAGAATGCATTTTGGAATTTAATAATTAATAACTGCGATGTGTTGTCATGGACATGGCACATGAATGATTGCAAAATTTTTGCATAGGGAAGACAAATTTTTCCTTACATGGTTTTTTTTAAGCAAAAATAAGGTTCTAATTAAGACCCCATCTTTTCATTAATAAAATAAAATTTTTAGCAATACACCATCTTTTCATTAATAAAATAAAAATTTTAGCAAGAAGCTAAAGTTACAGAAAATTAAAAAAAGAAAATTACAAAAAAACAGGAAAAAAAGGCATGCGAGAAGTGAGGTTATCCTCCATTTGTAACATAAATGGGGAAGATAAACAATCAATTGAAGTATCAACGGATCCCCTCTATTTCAGCCGGAAATGGAGATGTGAGCAAAAATAAGCAAAGTTCAAATTTGACATTTGACTGCCGACTTGTCAAGTCGGTTAATCACTTTGTAAGGTTTCTACGTAATTTCCACAAAGGAATTTGAATATATAAATGAACTTGCATGCCGTGCAAGTGCAAACTGCAAAGTCATGTACTGTCTCATAGAAGGCAATAAAATCTCTTGCATGTCATGGCTTGAGGAAAAACACCATAACATAATTCATGCAGGACTAACTCTGCAAATCGATTTCTACATCTCTCTTTAAATTTTTGGACGCGATTTTTTTTAATAAACATAATTTAAATTTTATATTTAATACTAAACATTAAAATAAATAATTTTAACTATAAACATCTGCACGCTCCAATGGCAGTGGCGTGTCTGGAGACGCCAATGGAACTGGCGCATCTGGGGACATCAATGGAATCGCCGCGCGGATATATTTTTGCCTATTTTTTATGCCAAAAGATAGTTCAGTAAAAATGTATTTGGTACGAATAATGGGATATGCAAAGTCATTCTCCCGCCATTACTCATCAAACAACTCAAATTAAAACTTTCAATTCAGAAAAATCTTTTGGCATAGAGAATCAGAATTCATCCATCATTATAATCTTGTTTAATGTGCCCAGATAGGACAACAGTTGGTGAAGATCATAATACCCAACTCAACTTACACTACTTATTAATTATGTTAAAATTTCTGATTTTGGACGCATAAATTTGTTGACAACCGCCAGTCCCATTGGCGTCCCTAAATGCGCCACTGCCGTTGGAGCCTCCAGATGTTTATAGTTAAAATTATTTATTTTTAATGTTTAGTATTAAATATAAAATCTAAATTATGTTTGTTAAAAAAAATCACGGATTTTTTGGTTACTTATCTAGCTAGTAGATGTTGGAAAAATAATTTGAAAAACTCAAAATTCATTACCTCAAAGTTTCAGTTTCTATATTATTCCTTTGGATTTGGCCCATATCATTCTTTATTTCTATTTTAATTAATATTTCCGTTGGGATATTCATTTACCTAATAAATTTGTTAATCAATTTCTTACCGTTGGAATTCTGTATCGTTGCACTAATATTCCACTAATTATTTTTAACGTTGGTCCATCAATGCCTTTATTTATCATTCATTTCTAAACGCTTGGCTAAAGCAATTAATTTAAAATGATAAAGGCTGTAGCCGTTAACTGAACCACTATTTATACAGCCCATTTCGTTGATAAGAGATACACAAAAAAGATATACAGCTTGTTCAATCTCTCATATTCCTCTTGATAATATTTGATATTCCAAATCTCGACTTTGTTGTTCTGCTGGATATTTTTGGAGGCTTTCATCAGTCACCTTCATGGTCGTGCCCTAAAAGGTGACAACCCCGTCTTATCTTGGTTGCGGTTCCTGTCGCACGTTGAGACGGAATACGCTTAAGGACAGCGCCTAGCGCGATTCGGGTAACTTTGTTCCTTTCATTTCTTTCATTTGTTTTTTCTATTATCCGATTTTATTTGAATTTGCACCAACAATCTTAAGCGTATTTCTTATTCGGATAATAGTATAAAAAATAATTGGTAATAAATCTATTTATAATTAAATTATTAAGCTTCAAAATATGTTTCAAACAGCTTATAAAATGAAAGAAAAATTTATTTTCGGTATAAAGCAAAGTGCAAGTAAAAATAAATTTGAAGTAAATATGATGGAAAATGAATTATCTATGCCGAATTTTAAGATTGTATCAACAAATCCTTCAATTAATCTTACTTGTAAAAATTTAGATTGGTGGTTAGATAGTGGAGCTAATACACATGTTTGTGCTGATAGATCTTTGTTTTCTTCTTACCACGTTATAAGTGAGGGAAGTGTCACAGTAGCAAATGGAACATCTATTAAAGTTTTAGGTGTTGGTGATATTAAATTAAAATTCACATCGGGAAAAATTATAATTCTTAGGGATGTACAACACGTTCCAGGTATTAGAAAAAATTTAATCAGTGGTTCTTTATTAGTACAATTAGGATATAAATTAGTACTTGAATCAAATAAAGTCGTAATCTCTAAGGGTGATAATTTTATTGGAAAAGGCTATGTAACTGAGGGATTATTTAAAATGAATATTATACCTAATATAGTCAATGAAGTTAATTCAACAATTTCTATAAATACTTCTTATCCTTCACAAATTACATCTAATGCTCATTTAATTGATGTTTGGCATGGTCGTTTAGGACATGTCAATATTCGAAAATTGGCAAGATTATCACATCTTAATTTAATTCCCAAATTAAATGTTAATCCAAACTCAAATTGTGAAATATGCGTTCAATCAAAAATGCCAAGAAAAACTTTTAAACCTGTTCTAGTTAGACAAACTCAAATATTAGAATTAATTCATAGTGATGTATGTGATTCTAATAGAGGATTTACTAGAGGAGGAAGTAGATATTTTGTAACTTTCATAGATGATTATTCTAGATTTTGTTACACTTATCTTATTAAAACTAAAGATGAAGTTTTACGAAAATTTCAAATATACAAAATCGAAGTAGAAAATCAACAAGAAAAAGGAATAAAAATTTTAAGATCAGATCGAGGTGGAGAATACACCTCAAATGAAGTTGCATCATTTTGTGAAATGCATGGAATTAAACATGAAGTAACTGCACCATATTCACCACAATCTAATGGTGTTGCAGAACGTAAAAATCGAACATTATTGGACATGGTAAATGCCATGATAATTAGTTCAGGTGTAACCCAAAATTTGTGGGGGGAAGCACTTTTATCGGCAAGCTATATTCTAAATAGAATACCAATCAAAGATAAAAATGAAACACCATATGAACTTTGGAAAGGATATCCTCCTAAAATTAATTATTTTCGTGTTTGGGGTTGTTTAGCAAAAGTTAGAATCCCAGAACCAAAAAGAAAGAAAATTGGACCTAAAACGGTAGATGCAATATTTGTAGGATATTCACTAAATAGTAATACCTACAGATTTTTAGTACTAAAATCAGAAATTAATGAAATCTCAAATAATACAATAATTGAATCTAGAGATGCAGTATTTTTTGAAAATATATTTCCGTTTAAGAATCAACATATTTCATCTAACTTGTCATTACCATCAAGTTCAAATACAAATTCGTCACCACCGAATTTATTAAATAATGATGACCATATAATAGAACTTAGAAAAAGTAAACGAAATAGAATTGAAAAGAATTTTGGGGATAATTTTATAACTTATTTAATTGAAGATAATCCTAATACTTATGAAGACGCAATAAGATCTCCAGAAGCACCTTTTTGGAAAGAAGCAATTAATTGTGAAATAGAATCAATCATACGAAATAATACATGGATCCTAACTGAATTACCACCAGGGACTAAGCCCTTAGGATGTAAATGGATTTTTAAAAAGAAATTAAAAACAGATGGTACTATTGAAAGATATAAAGCTAGATTGGTAGTACAAGGTTTTAGACAAAAAGCTGGTTTAGACTATTTTGACACTTATGCACCGGTTGCAAGAATAACTACAATTAGAATATTGCTAGCTTTATCTTCTATACATAAATTATTAATACACCAAATGGATGTAAAAACTGCATTTTTACATGGAGATCTAGATGAAGAAATTTATATGCAACAACCAGAAGGATATATTGTTAAAGGACAAGAAACAAAAGTTTGTAGATTAATTAGATCTTTATATGGTCTAAAACAAGCTCCAAAGCAATGGCATGAAAAATTTGATGATGTAATGCTATCTCTAAATTTTCAAATAAACGAATCAGATAATTGTCTTTATTATAAAAAAGAAGACAATGGATATATCATACTATGCCTTTATGTAGATGATATACTAATTCTTGCACCAAATCTAGAATTAATAAATAAAGCAAAATCATTATTATCAAGCAACTTTGATATGAAAGATTTAGGAGAAGCTGACGTTATCTTAGGAATGAAAATAATTAAATCTTCTAATTCTTTATTATTATCTCAATCTCATTATACCCAATCAATTATAGATAAATTTGGTTATTCGAATTTAAATCCAGTATCAACACCATCTGATCCTAACATAAATTTATATAAAAATGAAAATGATCCGATAAAACAAGAAAAATATGCTCAAATTATAGGTTCACTTATGTATTTGACCAATAGAACAAGACCAGATATATCACATATTGTATCAAGATTAAGTAGATATACTAATAATCCAAGTAAGACACAATGGACAGCAATAGATAGAATTTTTAAATATTTCAAAGGAACAATATCATATGGCCTTAATTTTACAGGTTATCCTTCGGTTTTAGAAGGATATACTGACTCAAATTGGATATCAGATTCTTTAGATATTAAATCAACAACTGGATATGTATTTCTTTTAGGAGGAAGTGCAATATCTTGGCAATCAACTAAACAAACAATAATTGCTAAAAGCACAATGGAATCTGAATTAATAGCTTTAGATACTACTTGTACCGAAGCTGAATGGTTAAAAGAATTATTATCAGATATACCTCTAATTCCACAACCAATTCCATCAATTATAATAAATTGTGATTCTCAAGCCGCAATTGAATTTTGTAAAAAGAAATTGATAAATTCAAAAATGAATAGACATATTAAAAGAAGACAAAAATCAATAAAACAACATATGAAAAATGAAACAATAAATATTCAACATGTAAGAACAGAAAATAATCTTGCTGATTGCCTAACAAAAGGCTTAAATAGAACTAAAGTTCTATTTTCATCGAGGGGGATGGGTTTATGCCCTAATAGACCGCTTGCGGTGGCAACCCAATCTCCGAAAGGGTGACCCCTGGAAAGAGATTCAATGGGTAATAACAAGCCATAAGTTGGTCACTAGCACACAATTTTGGAGCATTGACTCCAACCCCATCCCTATGGTGAGTGTGCTTTATGTAGATGTTAAGGATGAGCACTTTAGCTCGAGCAATGCTCTTAATGAGGACCAAATCGGTAATTTCCGTGGGATGTGAATCTGCACACATCCTTGGTAGGGACTCACCTATATGAGAGTGCCTGTATACGGCCGCAGTGCGGGGCATGGGTAAGCCCTTAAGACTCTCATGAAAAATCCAAGTTATTTGCGTATGGCCATTAATGCGCACCCCGCGATGACCGACTCTATATTGCGTGTGTGATGGTGTAATTTGGATTCAAGGAACGAGTTCAAGACATAAGTTCTCTCTGTCTCCTCCAAATTTAATCCATCAACACTAAGTGAAGTTCAAAGTTTGTAAACTACTTCTACGATGCGCAATATAAATATCCAGCTATTTGTTTCATCATCCGATTGTATGAAATTCAATTTTGTTTCCTTAAAGTTTATCATTTGGTCATATATAATCCCAAATTTGTGAGTCATTCTTATTTGATAAATTTTGAGTTTTGTGGGGGATTGTTGGAAAAATAATTTGAAAAACTCAAAATTCATTACCTCAAAGTTTCAGTTTCTATATTATTCCTTTGGATTTGGCCCATATCATTCTTTATTTCTATTTTAATTAATATTTCCGTTGGGATATTCATTTACCTAATAAATTTGTTAATCAATTTCTTACCGTTGGAATTCTGTATCGTTGCACTAATATTCCACTAATTATTTTTAACGTTGGTCCATCAATGCCTTTATTTATCATTCATTTCTAAACGCTGGCTAAAGCAATTAATTTAAAATGATAAAGGCTGTAGCCGTTAACTGAACCACTATTTATACAGCCCATTTCGTTGATAAGAGATACACAAAAAAGATATACAGCTTGTTCAATCTCTCATATTCCTCTTGATAATATTTGATATTCCAAATCTCGACTTTGTTGTTCTGCTGGATATTTTTGGAGGCTTTCATCAGTCACCTTCATGGTCGTGCCCTAAAAGGTGACAACCCCGTCTTATCTTGGTTACGGTTCCTGTCGCACGTTGAGACGGAATACGCTTAAGGACAGCGCCTAGCGCGATTCGGGTAACTTTGTTCCTTTCATTTCTTTCATTTGTTTTTTCTATTATCCGATTTTATTTGAATTTGCACCAACAGTAGATTCATTTGCCACAACCACATATATATGTTGTCGCGCTGCCCTGGGTTTGATTTCTTCTGTGCATTGAGGCGCAGCCAGACTAAGCTCCTATGGCTCCGTTTGGATGGTGTGGGAATAAGGTAGGAAGAAGGAAGAAGGGAAGAAATTTATTGGGAAGGAGTAAATTTATTGGGAAATGTGTAACTTTTGTGAAGAGTTTGGATGGTTAGAAATAAATTTATTGGTAAAAAGTGATTATTACTTATTCCTTATTCCGGGAAGAAGCCATCCAAACGGAGCTTATATATTCTGGGAGACTTTTTCCATTGTCCGTGGTGCGCACCAGTTTGGCATATCGATCAAGGAATTTCCAGGCAAAGCAGTTTGTTGCAGTCATGGTGTACAAAGTGGAATTTTTCATTAAAGTGTTTAAAAATTAAAACTGATTATTCACCCTAATTATTACTAAAATTAAAGTTTGTTGTTAGGACTTTGGAACTAATTATTTGCAGGGAGCTCGCCTTCAAAAACATTTATTGGACTACATAATACAAAATAAAACCAATTAGGATAAGAAAAGCATAAATTTAAGCTAAAATTATCTGGCTTAATTTGTCACATGTCTTTTATTCCAGTAATTAACTGTATCTTATCTAAAATTGAATTAGAGGTGTGTAGTTCAAGCATTGTTTCAACCTTCTTTTTTACAAGTTAAAAACAATAAACCCTAAATTTCTTATATATGCAGCCCAACCTCATCAATGAAAAGTAAAAAGACTGAAGTCAGATTTCTTTATTGGGGGGTGATAAGGATCATCCCCAAGATCCATCATCCCCATCATCCCCAGTGTGAACTCATTTTAATTTTTTCTATTTTTAGAATATTTTTGGTCCCCACTATTTCTCTCTCTCCCATTCTTTTCAATTTTGGTCCCCACTGTTATTCTCTCTTCCATCCTTTCTATTTTTTGTCCCCACAAGAACTATAACAATTACTCATATTAACTATAGCAGTTAGTATCCAAATTACAACAATTATTTATATTAACTACTTCAGCTACATACATAACTTCAACAGCTACATATTTTAACTTCAACAGCTACATATTTTAACTTCAACAGTTACAAATATAATTTCAACAGTACATATATAACTTCAAAAGTTATATATATTAACTTTAACAGTTACATATATAACTTCAACAGTTATATATATAACTTCAACAGTTACATATATTGAATTTGTATATTTTGTTATTACATATATTTTACGGTTCGGAATTTCAATGAATTATATGCTGGGAGTAGATATGGTATGATGGGATGACGTTGGATTTGCAATGATTCATCATTCCTTGGACTTTCTTATTAATGAAGATGTGTTAGGTAATTAATGAAGATTTGAGGATGATAGAAATGATAGAATCTGTGGGATGATGGAAAGCAATTCCCTTTCTTTATTTGTATTTTTCTTTTTGGTGACAATGACAACAAACCCTAAATTTCACCGCATCAGGTGATCAATCATCATCACCCGAAAAGTGTTGAACCAAACAAAAGTGCTTTTTGCCTGTATAAGGACAATTCCTAGGATACTGAAAAAAAAAACTTATCGTAATGTTGTACTGCATTACATATTTACGCTTTTACTTTGAATTAATCTGCAAATTAATTACACTAAGGAAAAAAAAATCCATGTAGGTAAAAATAGCTACTACATGTTTGTAAAGCCGCCTACTGTTTCATGACATTTATTCAGAATCTCGCATCACGCCGACCACAAGGCAACATGCTATGCTGGAAAAGGGCAAAAAAAAAAAATGTAACAAGGGATCTGTTGCATATAAGGTCTTTGTAATATGATACCAACATATATAATATATTATACGTAACAGAATCACCATTGTCAAATGTTGAAAGCAAGCTCTTGGGAGAAGGACAACTGGACAAGGCCATAGCTAAAGATTCCTTTTTATTAATTATTTTTTTTTGGAAACTTCCCTTACACTAGATATTGATATTGTGCCCTTCACAAGTTCACTACTTACAGGACTCTAGCTTTGATGTGAAACAAGTAAACTGATAAAGAAATAGAGAAATCCACTAAAAAAATTTTGGCTTCAAAATCCCTCTTAAAGCTGACAGCGCAAGAAGAGTTGGCATTTTAATTATGTCAACCTTGAGAAAGTTAATCAATTTCAAACATTCTATTCATTCTTTCAGTAAAATAACTATGGCTAGTTGAATATATCAAACTAATTTACGTCACATCAGTATTTTATATATGATTTTTCCTCTTTTTGCAAACAAACATTCTAGGGGGAACAACTACATGTGATGAAGGAAAATTAAGATTTTTGAAAGTGGAGAGATAATTAAAAGGATTGGTCCCCCACCTAAACTTTGGTTTAATGACCATGATAGTACAATTTAGTAATAAAATGCACCTATCGATCCATTCCAGGATTGCAACAGCCAATGGGCTAAGCAACACTAAGAGCCATGTAATTGGACCACCTCAGCCTAATGCTACCCATAAGCTATGCCTAGATCCTAGCTTAAAGGATCATCAATCTCTTTATATATAAGTGAAAACATCTTTAGCCAGTAAATCGGTTGATTTCTACTAGGACAACTGTCATGCATTCCAAGGGGAAGGAGTCTCTTATACCAAAGTTTGACTTTGGTAGATTGGAGAGACTAAGGGATAAGCTTAATTAGGAGAGGTTAAACTTTGCTTATCCACCAAATTATGTTCATTTAGGGCAAGATTAATGTTGATTAGGACCACACAATTTCTCTATTGATGTGACGCCTGCCATTCCTGGTCATGCTGTAAAATATTTAATTATAAACTCGAAGTCCCAACAGATTCAAAAGGACCATCTACATGCCCATCTTTATTATTCGATTAAATTTTAGAGAATAACAGTAAACATAATTTTTCTACATATATATGACAGAAAACTTAGTAAAACAGCCAATTCAATAACATCAATTAGTGACAGCTCATAGAGTCATAGTTCATAAAGAATGGGAATTTTGTTTTACTTCAAATAAGTTAGCGCAGAAATGCAATTACACGTGTTTGTTTAGATCCAAAGACTGCTCATAATAGAAGTGCTAAACATTTCAAATGATTATTGTTAGTACTTCTAGTGAATAACTCTTTTTTTATTAAATTGCACTCCTGTTTGGATCACTTGTATTATACATTGTTGCTGTCACTTCAAACAGTTTCATATATATGTTTTTTTAGTATGTTTAAGGGTACTCTGTACCACAACTTTTGCATGTTTTCTTTTTCCCCTTATCAAGAGCAATAATTCAAACAGTTTCATAGAATACATTGTTGCTGTCACTTCAAACAGTTTCATATATATGTTTTTTAGTATGTTTAATAAAGGGTACTCTGTACCACAACTTTTGCATGTTTTCTTTTTCCCCTTATCAAGAGCAATAATTAAAAGCATGGAAATCTACTTTCTTTCGTTTAAATGAGGAAAGCAAATATTTTTATAGAAACTAAAAATTATTCTTTGCGTTATATTAGTTCACATCATTTATACATCGTCTGTCACTTTATTGCAAATCAATAGTTTTGTAATAAATTAATCATATATTGATATTGGGTTTCTACAAGCATTTCATTTCTTTGGAAAG
This sequence comes from Rhynchospora pubera, assembly GCA_028095005.1. NCBI lineage: Eukaryota > Viridiplantae > Streptophyta > Magnoliopsida > Poales > Cyperaceae > Rhynchospora > Rhynchospora pubera. Next base: position 126,960 of record JAMFTS010000048.1, read on the forward strand.
TTCTAATAAAGCATATCTAGACACGCAAAGTAGTACATGGATGAATTAATTATCTAGACATACATATATATATGGTGTCACATCAAATATATGTACAACTGTACTTGCTTGCACTCCTTACAATCCTTTAAAGGTCGCAAATTGCGATTCTTCTTTCCCTTTCCACGATTTCTTTGGTCGCATGAATGGTACAATTTCCACATTAAACCATGTTATGTCTGCCAAGTTGTACAATGTTTATTCCAGTGATGATCAACGTTTCCCATTTACTAGTCCTAGTATTAATTGTTCTTTGATTTCTCAATAAGCATGATATATATATGTAGGGAAATGCTAACAAGTGCTTCAAGATATATAAAGCAGTCAGACTTTAAGCTCACAAAAACTTAATGGCCTACCTACTTGTGAAATAGAAACCAGATTTTGTTCATTTCAAAAAAAAAAAAAAATGATTAACTACTACTTGGTTTGAACATAAATTGATCATAACAAATGTATGTTTAAATGATAAAAATCACTTTATTGCTCAAAGTTCTATACTTCTATGTATAGATTTCTAGGACTAGCTAAATTAAAGCTCCACGTAAGTAATTGCCCAGGATGGAAGCTGTTGCATTAGGCAACTCAGTTTTTTTTTTTGGATTACATTTAATTATTGAAAAAAAAGAAGTAGAAGCTGTTGATGCATAGAAATGGAGGGCAAAGTCGAGGTTTGCATTCACCAAGATTTGGCTTTGGATTCTCCAACTACGAAGCTATATATGATCAATAAATAGGAGTTGCTAAAAACTATATAATCCGTTAACTGTTGTACACATAATCAAACCTGCAAACATATTAATTATCTACCCTTCTAATGATGAATTTTATCGAGGGTTCGAGATCGGTGAAGATAAACTTAAACCATCAGTCACTCCATTTTATATGGTTGGCATATAGATAGATAGCTCAAGAAATCGAATGCATGCATTTGACCAATATCTGGAATCTGATATTGGAAAGGTCGACTCAGAGTGATTGCTATAGGCAACTAGGCAAGTACTAGCCAAGGAGAGATTCAGGCATGGCATTGGAAATTAGCAACAACGATATATGTTATCTGTTCTTACCGATTTTATGCTTGAATGGGAATTTGATTTGGGTCTATGTCCGTAAGGATAATAAATGTTAATTAATTTTCCCATATTTAAATATTTTTTTTAGGTTCTTAATAGAGTTTCAGTTAATCTGCCACAAAGGTAAAAATGCATTATTTTATAGAATAAAATGTTTAAAGATCTGTCAGTAATTAAACAGAAGCAGTAATTTTTCTTAAATGGACAAAAATTAAAGTTTTGATTCTTAATTAAACTATATAGTGTGCATTTGGAAAATACGTTAACTTCCCACCCTACTGTCTGGAATCACTTTGAGAATGATGTCATTTTTGGATGAGAAGATCAAGTCACTAATGAGTAATGAATTTCATGTCGAACCTGATAAGTGATAACGCAATGAAAGAAATAAGCAAGCACTGCATAATTCATGACTCATGAGGCTATTCAGGCCCAGAAGAGAATTCAAATTTGTGGGCTTTTATTTCCTATTCCCTCATCTGTATGGCCCTATGGGGTTATAAAGTTATAAACTGCTAGTTTTTCGTCTCACTCATGTAAGTGAATCTTAGCCTACGGCCTTTTGGCCCAAAAAGGAAACATCAGAATTCATAAAAAGTTTTCAGGAATTACAAGTGCCATCGGCAAATATACCATCCCAGCCATCGCTAAATACAAAGTGAACACATACAGCAAATAAGGTGAACATATAGACGATCTAAGTGAACACTTACAAACAAACAAGTGTCGTCACTACTTGTTCATAAGTTTACATTCATATTCAACTTATTTTCATTGATCTTATTTGTTTGTATGTGTTCACTTAGATTTTCTATATGTTCACTTTGTTTGCTGTATATGTTCACTTAATATTTAGCGATGGCAGTAATCAATTTCCAAAAGTTTTAGGACTTAGGAGTGAAGAAGACTACCAAATAATTTCAGAAAGATCAAATGACAAATACAATTCATTCAATGTTTCATTTTAACTTTCTAAGTGATGTTCAAAACCACGTTTTTCAACATGCGTTTATGTGATTTAATTTTCCCTCACTTAATTTATAGTTTGTAGAACATAACTATCACTTGACTCTTTTTCCCTGTAACGTTTTGTGGTCGATGAGTATTCCTCGCTAATTACCAAAATTAATAAATTTTAGATCAAATACTAGTTATAATAGAGTTGTTCGATTTAAGTCATTGACTCAAAAAAATCTAGCTCGAGGAACAAAGTGAAATATATATCATCCAATCTCATAAATAAATACATAATCACTTAATAATTGGCTCCTAAGACATTACTAATCGTCACCGTTGTCATCTTACGCATGTAAAAGAGAGGTTTGGATATAAGAGCCATAGACACTATGCTTGATTGAGCTGAACGGCTGAAGGGAAGGAAGGGGGAAAAAAACATAAAAAAAGGTGGCGTCTATGCTGTGTCATACAAGGAGGGGACCTGTGTTTTTCTCTTAGAAGACTGTTTGATAGGTGACTGAGTTATAGTCGTTCTCGTTCTTGTTAAGAGTCTGTAATCACTTTTGTTTCAATAATGTAACAGGCCGCTATTATGTCTAGTATCTTTTTCTAGAAAAAAATTTTCTATAAATGATGTATCCATGTATTTACACTGCTTCAACGACAACTGTAACCAGTGATAGGCATCTGAATCCCCAATTAATTTGTAACTTTTCCATAACCATGGTTCTAATCTAATCATACCTATGATGTTATGCATATGTTTCTTTGGATGGCTGGTAAATGACTGTTCGAGGCAGAAAGATCTGAATCTGATACCTCTGACTGAAGTTACCAGTTCCTTGTTGCATGCAGCATCATGAACTATATTCAATCTGGGAATATCTATACATATCACAAAACCTGATAATTTAGTACTTGAAAACTAAACAAGCGATTTTCTGTAATATTTGGTCATCTTCAGCTCAGATGATCTTGTACTATTTCAAGATTCTAGCTCAGCAGCTTAACTGTGCCTTCCAAATAAAACAAAAGGCACTCCAAAAATCTACAGTTGCTAACCACATGAGAGTTGGTAATTTACAACCAAATACATCTCTTCATACAAATTACCAGTTCATAACTTAAATAAGTTAGAAATCTACCACATGTTGGAGTATTCCCTCATGCGACTCATACCCTCCAAATCACCCAAAATACGTGCCAACCATACTTCCAAATTTCTCTGAATCTCCTTAAAGTTGTTTCTTATTGAATCCAAAGATCGCCTTGTCCTGAGCTTGGCCTCGGGAGTGAACTCTTCTCCAAAGCTAAATATACTGATGTTGAGAGTTTCAGATTGAACTGTGTTGAGTTTGACGCGAGTCTCCGTTGCACGGTGTCGCAAATGTTTCGCCTCCATCAGGAATTCAGTCTGTCTCTGTATGCGCAATTCTGCTCCTATGGCTGGATCATAGGGGTCACTAGCTCGCTATGAAACAGGGGGAAACAAGATAAAAATAGAACTCTTGTTAAGTTTTATCATTGTTTAAAGTATTGAAATATTGTTATTCTGCAAATTGACTATCTAAACTGCTCAATGCTGCTTGTAAGTACAATAAATTATATGATAATGAAAAGATAAAATGTACCATTTTTTTGCACAGATCATCAATTCTCACAGAAAGTGACTGGTATCGTTTGGCTTGTATTCGCATTAAGGACGGGATCTTTGAAATATCTCCTTTGCCCAGATTTTCTAGGTTCGTTAATTCTTCCTCCAGTACTCTCATCTTGCTTGGTACACATGATGATTCTAGATCAGTTTTCCAAGGAGATTCTCTGGAAATTCATAAAATTGAATGTAGACTCATTTTTATTTTATCTCAAATAGTAATGAACTTCTGATTTCGAATTACCTTGTTGTTACATGCTTGAGGCCACCCATTGGATCAACAGAATCATAATTCAGGCTCTACAAGATATGCGTTGTTAGGAAAGTAGATACTAACTTCTACTGTTAAAATAACTTGGTTAATTATTTCACTTGCATAAAGCTGCAGTACCAGGGAAAAAAATGCAAGGGAGCCCATATTTTGATGTAAGGCAGAGAAGTAAACAAAATGTTACGAATGCGAAGCACATGGGTCCACTAGATGGGTACCAGATACTATAATAGCACAGCAGATTCACAATCTCTAATTTTATAATTTTGATTGCTCTTTACTTGGTTGTAGTTACTAATTTCCATATAACCCAGCTAAAGAGTGAAGAATTCGTGGAAACTAGAACCCAAATTACTAACATTGGCGAAGCAGTTGATAATGACCAGTAGTACAAAACTCAAATGCCTGTACCAGACCACCAGTTTGATGTGGCAGTGGTACCATTGCCCAACTAGCAATAATGGTTTCTATCATGCTAATTCATGCTGACCTATGGATGTAACTTAATGACCAGTCTTGCATGGACAAGCGAACAGTAACAGGTAATAGCACAATAACAAACATTCCTGCCATAAAACCAAAAGGCACAAAAACAATACCTGCCAAGGATTGAAATCGGGAATGGGCTTGGCACTTGAATTGGAGAGACCAAACCAATTAGAATCAGTACTGTGACAAATGGCATTATTTTGGGTGCCAAGGCCATGGCCATCCATTGAAAGTAATGGCATTTTCAAACTTTGTTGATAGAGGATAGCTGCCATCTCATCCAATTCCAACCCTTCTTCATCCCCCTCCTCATACAGAAGCACCCTTTCCTCTTCATCCACCTCTTCCTCACTAACCTCACCTTCCTCTTCTCTTTCCTCCTCTCCATCTTCTGTCTTCTCCCTTCTGGCAACAGCATTCTCACCAGAAGCCACAATGGCAGTGGTTGATCTGGCAACTAAAAGTTCTCTTTCAAGAGACTCGACCTGAGCCCGCAACTCCGATACCACTGCTTGCGCATCCTCGAGGCGGTTGAGAAGGCTGCGCTCAGTCTCTAGCCAGGCACTACGGTGCTCGGCTAATATCTCTGCTGCACGGGCATTTGCTCGGCCATCCTCCTTTCGCCGAGCTCGTACCTGCCTTAATTGCTCTTCTGCCTCAAACAACCTCAGTGCCAAGACCCTATTTATTCACAGTACTTATTGAAAAGCTACAAAAATCAATTGATTGATAATTTAAATTGGATGTAAAGTGAGGATCAAGTGTAAATTGTGAACTGACCTGTTCCTGGACTGGAGAGAGGTGACATAAGTAAGAGAATATTTTGGGAGGAGGCCTAGAAACACAGAGAAACTCAATCCCAGGTATGTTGTCAGTAAATTTTTCATTTCTTCGGTAGTACTACTAGTGTTGCTGTTACTACTACAGCCTCCATTGCAATTTGAACAAAGATAAACCCGTCTTTTCTCTTTGGTTCTTTCTTCATCTGACATTGTAGCAGAATTTCACCTCTCTCCACTTGATTGTTGTTGTTTCTTTTCCTGTGTGTTAGAGAAAGCAAATGGTCTGGACTCAGGACTCTGGAGTCTGGAGCCATGTGCAGTATTGAAAAATTAATGCCATAGGGTCAGGTTTGTTGGGTTTTAATTTTTACTTTCTTGTCCTTAGGTTTAAGTTGTCAGAGGATGTGAATTAGAGATAAAGTTGAGACTGTTAGAGGGTAAAATAGGAATAATTAATAAACTAGTGTCCTTGATCGGAGAGTTAGTATTGGTAAGCGGAAGGGCGTATTTTTTTGTATCCTATTATTATATCTGATTTTTCCTTATACTTATATCCGTTTGAAATAGTAATATTATGGTCATTTTATTTTCTGTCATCGCAAATAAATTCTATTCGGACTGTACTGCAGACTTCGTTGGGGAACGGGAATATATGTTTTTTTTTCTTAAAAAAAGAACCGGGGGGGGGGGGGGGGGTCCAAGCTTTGCATTTTTAAAAAATTAAAAGATTCATAATGATCTGAATTATCCCATTTAAGGTTACAACATCAACATATTGATCACCTTATATGAAAACAAGGATTGAAATTCCTTTCCTAACCTCACTTCATATTCCAGGAACATACTCATCACTAACATAATTCTTGATGGAAAAATAATTTGAATAAGTTATAAACTATAAACAGATATAACTGCAACTGATTATGGTACTGCTAGTCCAAATTATATAACAGCACAGGCTTTCGTTTGAACACCACTGGCCGAACTCAAGGCAGCATTATACAACATCTAAAAAGTGAGAATTAAATGGTCCGTCCAACTAACTGGCTGATAATAACTTATATTTTTCAAGTGTTTTTAGAGGTTCATAAAACCCTTATAGAGGTTCATAAAAACCTTCATTTGTTTAAAGATAAAGACTAAAAATAAAAGTTACAACAAAGAAAATAAATAAAAAATCCTAACAAAGAAGTTCATTCTAACTAACGCAAAAAACTACCTAGAGTGCTTCTTTGAGCTGAAACATCTTAAGAATAGCCCTAGCCCCATCATAATCGTTCAATGCAACCATCATCTTTTTCAATCTCCGTGCCAACCCACGTACCTCATTCTCATCCACCCCTGATTTGCGCCTCTTTTCCAATTTTACACCCAATTCCTTCACAAATTCCACCAAAGGTTGAATTTTCTCAGTACGTTCTCCTCTTACACCAGCACCTGATACAGATCCTGATAATGAATCCACCACTCTTTCTAACCTTAGAATTGCATCATGCAGATCCAACCCAGATGATTTAAGATGTGGCAAGACCTTAGCCCTTAATAAATCCCTAATAGCAAGCTTTTCCAAAGCAGGTCCTGCCAGAAAATCTTTCCACAAACAAATGTTCCTAAGTAAGCGGACTGATATACCAAAACGGTAAGCAGAGAACTGGCCTGCACCAGGTACAGCTTTTATGACGTTTGGGCCCCAAACAGGCACATCTAGGGAATTAACTGCCTCTGTCAAACGGGTATTTACCACAGCAAGTAGCTCACGCAGAGCCCTGGTAGAGGGAGAAAGGTAGCTTATGAGCATATCTGCAGAGGAAACAGCATTTTGGGTTTGTTTTGTGCTCAAAACATCCCAACAATGGGCAATTTCATGGTGGAATATAGGAAGTGCAACCTTCTCAACTAAGCTTGGTATCAGATTCATATCTGAATCCTCTGAATTTTCATCTTTTGATTCAGGAAAGCCATACTCAAACAATTCCTTGTGCCACTTCATGTCAAGAAAATCAGTGAATTCGTACAGCGGGTCCCACTTCACCAGCTCCAATCTAACAAAAGGTGCAAAGACAGCTAGCACACTGTCTGACACATAAGCATTGCGGTATACTGATAAATACAGTTGTTTCCAACCTTCGAACCTCTCCTTGACATCCTTAAGATTGGCGTACTCATTTGACGCATCACTAAATATCTTGTCAGCGGTCTGTAAATGCTCACCACGACTTGACAAATAGGCAGCACTCTCACTATCGCTCTCATCAGTGCTCAGCTCTCCTTCTATGATGCTATTGTTTTCATTAATTTTCATACGTTTAGATTCTTGCCGAGCTAATCTTCTCTTTCTACCCTCTTCTCTGAGTTGCAAGGTCACTCTTTTTTGCATGTTTTCATCTCGCCCAAACTCATCCAACTTCACAGGTAAATTTCTGGAAGCTTCCATAGCTGTGGTTGCTGCAGCCTGAGCAGCAGAAATAGCTGCTGCCAGCTGACTGGAGCTGCTCAAGGTTCTAGAACCATCTAGAACCTTCATGGCAGCTTTTATTGCTGGCTCAAGAGATGATGACTCATCAGCAAGGTCAGCCTCCCGCCTCTCAGATATGCTTAATGCGCGACCTTCATGCAATTTCTGTATTTCTTCCTCTAACACTTCTATCAAAAGTGCTTTCTCACCCAAAAAATCAGACAAAACAGAAACGTACTCCCGCAGTTGCTGAAAATAGACATATTTGTCACCATCTGCTTCCAATGACTTTTCCAAACTGGAGATCTCCATTAGAGCCTCAGTGAGGGATGTTTCAACCTGGACCAAAGAATCTAGTGTTGATTTGTGAGACTCCTTGAGCTTGTTCATCATGGCATGCACAGCCTGTACGGCCACTTTGGCCTGCTGTGCCAACGACATAGCCTCAGCACTGCGACTCACAAAAACTGAGGATTGTTGAGGCTGTATCTGTGATGCAAATACACTAGATTGGGCACCATTTGGCATAAACCCACCAGCTGCAGGTGTGGCAGAGTTGTCTAATCTGCGACCCAAACCCTTTCTGAACTGTTCTTCCTCCCACCTTGTCTCTTCTTCATCATCTTCCTCCTCTTCATGCAGCTCTAAGTCTTTATATTTCACATTATTCATGGACATATTATTATCTTTAGTGCCCTCAAAAATACCTTTATTTGCAGCTCGTCCAGGTTTATCTCCTAAAAGAGCAATTCTTCCATTCAACTCTGCATCTTCCTCTTCATCACTGGACCCTCCAGTACCGGCAGACTGCCGACTACTAATTACACCGCCACCATCGAGAGAGATGAAGTCAGGGGCAGCATGTCGAGGCTGTTGCAATTGCTGGCGCCTTGCCCTAATTTTTTCTATAGTTGCCTGATCTGGAATTACTGGCACTTTATCTCCCTTGTCCAATTCCATCTCTTCTTCTTCTCCTCCTTCTTCCTCTTCTTCCTCATTGGCAGCCGCAGAAGGTGTCACAGGCTTCACAAGACCTTTCAGTACAATAACAGGCTCAGGTGGCTTTTCAGGTTTTGATGGTTTTGGTTCCAGACCAGAAAGAGGAGATGGCCTGGGAGGTCTTGAAATACTGCGTGTATTCTTTTGCAGCTCAAGTAGTTTCTCTGGTGTGTATTCTCCAGCCTGAGACAATAAATTTGAAGGCAAAGTAGTTGTAGAATAGGTTAAGCCCCTGGCCTTAAGCCGGTCCTTTGATGCTGTCAGTTTGTGGGATGAACCACCAGATACAGGTTCTTGTTTTCCAGGTCGTTGAGACCTGCTCGGGCGGAAGCTGGTATCATCTTCTTCTTCATCGTCAGCAAAGCTGAGGCAGGTATGGGTTTGTACTGGTTCACGTTTGGGTTTGGATTTCTGGGCTGCAGATTGAGGTTTAGGGCCTGGGTTAACATCATCTGCATTTGAGTCAGTATCTTCAGATCTGCGCCTGAAATTCTTGGATCGTGCTGCACTACTCATTGCCAATTTTATCCTGTTAAGGTAGAAATAGATATTAGAAGAAATTGGGTAAATTTTGTAGAAAGCCATACCTTTCATGCAGTAACAAAACTCAGGATATAAACTGACTGTACTCTTGAAATAAGAAAAATTGGGTTTGCAGCCAGGCCTCAGATAAACTCTCTAGAATTAATTTAATAATGATCTGAAAGTATAACTACTCATTATTAATCTAATTCAAAAACCTAAAGAAACAATAGAAGATCAACACATTGTTGAAATTACTAGTACCATCCAACCACTGGTACTAATTTTATTCCTTTCCTCTCGCCATTTTTCAATTATAGAATTATAGAAGTACCAATTTCGTAATTTGTAAAGTACAAAGAACCACAACAGTTATGGAATTAATTGGTACCTAACAAATAAGAATTTTTACAACTACTTGTTACCTGTCGTGAAAGAAAAGCAGAGAGGCGGAGGAGGAGGTGATCGCCTTATACAGCTACAAGTGTACTACAGCCTTTCAACAAGGAATCTAGAGAGGTTCATATGGCGAGAATCCCCCTCCTTTCGCTCGACATCACCTGAGTCTGGAGCAGCGGCGACGGGCTCTGACCTAGATGCTGTCGAGGCAGAAGCAGTGGCGAGGCCTCGGGCCCGACGGAGGCCTTGGAGGCGGAACTCGGCCTCGGCGCGGCGCGGAGTGACTGCTTAAGGCGGAGCTGCTCCTCCCGCGCGGTGGCTTAAGCAAAACCTGAGAAGGGATCGAGGGTTAAGGAAACGCTTCTGAGAAGGAAGAAGGAACTAAAGAGGAAACGAACCGTGTTTTTTGGTTTTTGAGGGACGAAGAGCTGATTATATCGTAACCGTCCATTTAGATCGGACGGTCAGCGACGGGAGATGGGCCCTCTCGACATCTTATTGCATACGGATCCGTGGACACTAAGGCTGTGCTCCAGAACTTTTTAGTAAAAGAATGGAAGGGAAGAGAAGGGTTGGGAGAGTAGAGTAAACTCTTACACTCCAATTTGGAGGGTACAAATTTAGAAGAAAGTAGAGTAAACTCTTTCCCTTACTCTAGTTTCATTGATGTCCTGGAGCAAGTATAGAGTAAACCTCTCCTTACCTTCCTCTCCTTTCCTCTAAATTTGGCTTCTCTGGAGCAGACCCTAAGGCTCTGCCCCAGAAAGGACTAGAGGAGGCAAATGAGGAGAAGGTAAACTGACCAAATTCTATCCAAGAATGTTAACCTGCTCCCAATCAATAAATTTTCAAAAAAAATAGAGGTGAACCTGGGAAAATTTGAAGAAATCTAATGTAAAACAATGAAGAAAATGGAAATTTCATTCACCCCCAAATTTGGGATGTATCAACATTATCTTTGCTTTCTTTCCCTTTGCCTTGTCCGTAAAATTCTGGAGCATAGTCTAATGGAGACGGATAGTGACTAGTGAAGAGGATCATTTCTTGTTTTTCTTACATATATTATATATTATATTTAAAAAAAAAGGGATCAATGTTGGTACACAGCAAATGCAAAATTTAACAAATCACAAAATTTAAGTAATTAATTAATACAATAATGGCGCGTCAGCATCATAATATAAATATACTAGAACGAAAGATATTTTTCTAAGATGCGAATTTGAAATGACCCTGTAAAATTGTCCTTGAGAGAAGGAAATTAAACACTAGTATGTTTAGTCGGAGGTGAAGTTATAGGCCGAAGTAAGTTTTTTTAAGTGATTGAAGTTAGTGAAGTTAGAGATTGTGGAAAGTTAGTGCTAACTTGAGGTTAAAAAATATTGTTTGGTGTGGTATGTTAGAGTTAGAGATAGAAGAAAAATAATAAAATATTTATTTATATATATTTTTCTTTTTATGACTAATTACATTTATTATAATAAATATTATATTAATTATTATTTTATTATTAATACTATGATTACCAAATAATAATAATATTAGTAATGTATTTATTATTATTATTGTCGTAATTATCATTAATTATACTATTAATTTATTATTTTATTTATTATTACTATATAATAATAATTAATATTATAATAATTTTAATAAAAAACGATAACAACAACAATAATTGTTATTTATTAATTATTTAATTAAGTATTATTAATATTATAATTACTTTACAAGTAAATGTAGTAATAATAATCACATTAATTATTTTTATTGATTTTTTAAAGTTGGTAATGGTAACAAACTTCTCTAACTCAATATTTTGTCAAGCTAGAAAAGTAAAGTGAAGTTACGGCTAATCTCACTAACTTCAAATATGTTTGGTTGCATGGGGTTTGAAAGTTAGAGCTCTGACTTGAAGTTAACTCTAACTTGGCTTAACCAAACATAACCTTATTACTCTTGTATTACGCCGTAAGCTTGTGTAAGTTGAAAAAAAGTAGTGCTTTAGCCTTTGATTGCAATCGATTAGGACTGTGAATTACAATAGCACATCAATACATCATGCTAGAGTTTTTAACTTGTTCATTATAAAAGGAATGTCTTTGTTGAGAGCTTACTGGTTAGTCTGGTGTACCATGTCTTGATATTGATATTGCTTTTTTGATTTGTTATCAATTTTGTGAACATTTTTTCTTTTATTAATGGAAATTTGTCAGTTCTTTGTCGGCCCTAAAAAAGAAGTATTTTGACAGTGGATTGCAAAAACCCATCGGGCCTTCTTTCTGGGAACGAAACTTTTGAACCGGCCCATAAAGGTTCGAACAATGTTAGTCATGCCTAGGGCAGCAAAATGATGGAGACGATGGCACAAATGAGTTGTTGCGTCGATCGTTTCGTCATATGCGACGAAATAGATTTTTTATTTCGTTGATTGTTTCGTCCAGACGAAACGATCGAAATTGACGAAATTTTCGTGATTTACACATGGACGAAACCGTTTCATTATTTTGTTAACCGTTTCGTCCAACCAAACGAAATCGTTTTATTGTTTCATTAACCGTTTCGTCCGGACAAAACGAAATGAAAAACGGTTAAAACTACTCCTGTTTTCAGCCCTAGTCATGCCCTGTTGGAAAATTAGAAGAATTGGGATGGACCTTAAAATGTATCCTATGATCAATGATGAGAACTTAAAAAGGTTAAAATCAGTATTGATAACAGTAATCGACAGATTTAATTACCATCGTGCCATCGCTGAACAGATGGCGCGCGCGTGAGCCTCACGTGGCTAACAAAGTATGTGTTATATATGTTCAATTTTCAGAAAAAAATTAATTTGAATCGGACCGGTTCATGACCCCTTCTAATGTTTTCATATGTTTTGTGTCCAGTTCATGACTTTTTCGCTTGGTTTAGTAATATTTATATTTTTTATTGCTACTAGCTGAACATTTATACTCAGTTAACAGAATATTTGTATTGACCCAACTGAATATTTAGATAAAAAAAACAAAATGAATATACTAAACATAATGAACACTTATAAAACAGTGAATAATTATAATACAAAGTGAACATTTATATGTAATAAAGTGAACACTTATAATAACGAAATGAACAAAAAATAATATGCGCATTGGGTGAGTATGGATGAGGGTAGAGAGAGAAATGCTCAGTGAGCGTTGACGCGCGATGGTAGCGATGACAATTCGAGAGATGACAGTAATCAATTTTCAGTTAAAATTAGTTTAAGGCTCAATTTTTCTAACCGTTGACCTGTCTACTCGGTTCGGGTCCGTCAAACTCATTCCAGAACGTTACATATTTTACGTCCAATTTTATTTATTTATTTATTTTTTGCATCTACATATTTTCAATATTTAAAGTAAAGAAAACAATCTGAATTTGACCTCTCGCGAGCACCCTCATGATGAACTCATTCGCTGGCTAGGTTCTTATGAGAGCTAGATCTCCTAAAGTTGAAACCATCCCAAGTCTGCCTCGTCTTGGCTCGTTTAAAACTCTCTTCTCGCAAAATCCGTGGAATCGATCTGTTTTAACATGGTTCATACCATATGTGATTCGCTACTTTTGACTACTTTTAGAATACTAGAGAAACCGTTTTAATTGTATATAAAAGACTAAAAAATATTATGTTCAAGAACTACTATATTTATAATGTGATTATATATGTTGAAAATCAGTTTTTGATCTAGTGATAAAAAATAATACATCTTGAGTGAAAGATCACATGTTCGAAATCCGACTGAGAATCTTTTATAGACATTTAATTTAAAAGTAAGTCGGGTGGTATGACCTTCAATTTATCTTAAAAAAAATAATGTGATTATGTTTTGTTCAAAACCCTAAACCCTATATCCAAATTAATGTATTAATTATCTTTATATTAAATTTAATTTTCAACATAACATGGATTCATCCCTCTGCGCATGAAAATCTTTGCGTGGCAGATGCCCCTCAACAAACTAGCTACAATTGACAACTTGAAAAAAAGAGAATGGCACAAGTTTCTGCTCTCTATGTGCCTCTGATGAGGAAACAGTTAGCCACCTCTTCAATACATGTCGGTTCTTCACTGAAGTTGTGCACCTAGCGAGAAATTAATTTCTCCCCTGTCTACTCGGATCTGGTTTTCACCTCAAATCCACATTTTTTAATAAGGAAATCTGCACCACTGGCTCATAGAGAAATCGTGGTAATTCTCTCCTTTGTGCTTTGGAGAGAAAGGTGCAATAGGATCTTCTTTGAATCTGTTATGTCGGCCCAAACAATGATTGAGCAAATTTATCTCGAGTGGGAAGCTCTGCACTTTTAATACTTTGCTTATTCTTTTCTTTCTTCTGTTTTATTTTAGTTTTATTTCTTACGGTTTTTTCTTAGTTTAGCCACTGGCTAAATTGTAAATTTTTTCTAATTTTAATAAAAAAACGGGGACCGGATCTCTATTTTTTTTCCTAAAAAAAAAAAAACATAACATGGATTCTAACACTACTCATTTTTCAAAATATATACAATAGTAGTTTACGACCGCAGGCCGGTCTCCTGTCACATCCCCGGAAACTTCGTACAGAAAATGCAACTGATGTACCGACGTGGTGGAAGCTCATGAGCTGTATGTCGTATAGTCCTTTGGTGCATGCATAACTGTTCCGAGCTTATGTCGCTCTTACTTTCTGTCACATCTTCTCTGTTGCCATCTCCAATCGTTACATATCTGGCGATGTCCATTTCTGTTGTTTGATTCCATTCCATCATCTTATGGGCAAAACGAAGGTTGTTTGGGTTAAAATTCACAAGCTAGTATTTTTTCTTTAGTATATGAATAATTATATATTTTAATACATGGAAGTTACGTACAGTAACATATTAATTCTTTTCAATTTGAATAAATAATTAAATAAATAACATGACATAGTGTACTAGGAGCTGGAATTTAATAAGAATATTTTTTTTGTCAAATTAATTACTCTAAACTTTGATTTATAATTATTAAAAATGAAGTTTTTTTTATGTCATCTTAGTTTGATGCATTATAAATTTTTTCCTAAAAAATTATAGTTAAAATTTATATATATATATATATTTTTATCTATTTTGATAGTTATCATCATCAACAACAACAACTAAATTTTTTGTCCCAATCAAGTTAGGGTGAACTAGGAAAGAAACCCAAAAAGATGAAAGTCACCAAATAATAATAATAATAATAATAATAATAATAATAATAAAACCTACGTCCTCACTGTAAGCTATAACTATGACCTAAAATCTACGACATTACTCCTACCCCTTTATTCCTATGTCATGCATCTAGTACGTGTATTGCTAACTTTTACGTGTTCTTATCCGCCAACTCTGTGGAGACATTTTGTTCTGAATTTTCTTTTTACTGCTTCCTCACACATCAATCTTTGTCCATACATATTTGCGTCTCCTTTTGTTTTTGAAATGGTTAAGTATTTCGCTATGCACCTGTACTTTAAAGACCTACACACATTAGATATACTAAAAATCATCTCAACCGTTGTTGGATGAAATGATGAAAATTTTAACAAATAAGTTTAGACAAACATTTGAAAAATATCCTATTAATCACTAAGTATGCTGATCACTGGTGTATTAAAGAATATTTTATGGGTCAACTTTTTTATTTTGCATGTGCATATATGTTCTTTTATGTTCAATAATTCTCTAGATAATTTTTTTTCCTTTTTTGTTGCAGCTAGCGTCAGATAATGAGAAGTAATTAACAGAGTTTTTGTCATTAGAAAATGTTAGGTTACGATCCAAATTAAATTAGGATCAATTGAATTACAAGTTGTAGTTTTCTGTATTGATAAGTATGTAATTAATTAAATACTATTATATAGAAAATTATCAAGTACTTAAATCTTTTCAAGACAATTATTTAAGCACGTAAAAGACATGCATTTTCTGTATTGTGCACATTATAAAATACATCACTTTACTATATATATTTTAGGCAAGTTTTCACGATAAAATGTAATTAGATGTTTTAGTGATATATAATTAAAATTTAGACTAGAAAATTATTGATTTTAATATACCGACACTGACTACGGTCAAAATTGTAAGTAACGCTTGACTACATTTTAATCTCTCTACTTAACACATATGGGGCTATTTGGATGGGTAAGGAATAAGCAAGAATAACAAATTTCGGATAGAAATTTATTTCTAACCATCCAAATTCTTCACAAAATTATACACTTTTCAATATTTTTTATTTAAAAATAGATTATTCTTTTTATTCCTAAGCGATTCAAACGGTCCCTGTACAATATTTATGGTCCAGAACTGTCCAAAATTTATGCGAACATTGCAGTCCCACTTGTGCGTGTGACCACATATACAGTAAGTCAGTAACGCTTTTAAATGGTAACAGCTACACAGAGACGAGCCGCGCGCATGCACACACGTAATAAGGATAATACTAAATCAGAATAATTTTTGGCGTAGATTTGCGAACCATTTTGGACTTACATATTTGAAAGCTTTCTATAATTAACATGTAAAAAGTTTGATATATCTATACAAAAAATGGCATGTAATTAAAGCATGGACTTGCATGTTTTAAAAAGTAAAAAAGAATAAATATCGGACTTTAACCCTTACATTTTCTTAGTCTGATTTTAGTTAAATTTTGGACTCAGCAAATTAAACGGATCACCAAACACTCACACAAATAAAAATAATGTTCTATCATAATTTGTTTCTTAATTATATTGTGCACTAATCGATTCAGCGCAATAGGATCTTAATTATTTGGGGCAGTTTATTGGACCTTATAGAAAGAAAATTATTTAAGATTTTTTCCCTTTTCGAATGAGTGACGACATGATCTCTTCTAGCTTGTAAGACAGATAGAGACATTAGAAAGTTGTCAGAACGGTGACTACAGTGTTTTTGTCATTGAACTTGTTGTTCATTTAGCTTTCACTGTAACTTTTTTTTTTACATTTAATTTGAATAATATATATTTTCAGTTGGTAATTCTAAATTACCTTAATTTAATAATTACAGATAATTGTAAAGAAGAAAGTGTAGTTGTTCTAGATAATTCTTTTAATTATGTCAGCGTCTGTTAACAAATTTAAGAGTAGCTATAGTACATGTGTTCTATAGTTTTTATTTTACTAGCAAAACAAGCCCTCCATACGTATATATAAGAAAATAAAATATTGATATTATTTTTGTTTCATATAGAATTTTACATGTTAGGCAATAAAAATATGATAAAATCAATAATTTAGTCTTTCCTTTTAAATAAATAGCTAATTTGGTAACTTAATCTTTTTTAATAAAAAATCTAACATTGATCTAGACCATAGATCAGATCAAATTATACAAATCAATGATCCATAATTGATATATTACACACTTTTATCTGATATATTTCCTTTTATCTGAAATGTTTAATCATTTCTTTTATAAGCAGTAAGGATTAGACTCGTGAGAAAGTAAATTAGATTTAGAAAATTGGATAAATCATTTTATATTTACATGATTTCTGAATACCAACAACAGATTTTAGAATTGATCAAGTAATTTGAATTTTCGTTGCAGACGAAAATAATGGTGATGAGATCCCATGCATAGTGGCTGCACCGCGACCGGCCATTAACCCCAGAATATATATATCAACAGCTATAAGAAATCATTGAACAGAACTTTGGTACTCAAAAAATCACATCAGCTATTGAGAGTCTCATATATATATATATAGTTTTGCTATGGTGAGTCAAGCTCACAAATTGCTAGATTTAGTTAAAAATGACCGATCCAAACCGTTCAATACGATCTTCCTATTAAAATATCCATGCAGACCAAATTTTATATTTTTTTAAATTTTTATGTATTTTTTCGGATTTTTAAAAACTTTTTTTTTTGAACGGTTCAGAACTAATAATTAGATTAACAATTTTGTAAAATTTCAAAAAAATACTTAAAAATTTCAAAAAAATATATAAAATTTGGTCCATATAGAGATTTCAATTGGGAGATCGTATTAGACGGTTTGAATCGGTCATTTTGAACCAGATCTAGGAGCTTTGAGCGCGACTCACGGATCCTCTGTGAGTCGTGACTCACCATAGCAAAACACTCTCTCTCTCTCTATATATATATATATATGTATATACACACACACTAAGGACGTAGTTAATTAAGATCTCTTAACATCGCCGTCAGTTGTTAATATCACTTTCATCTTCCTCTCGATTGTTCCTATCATCAAAAAATATCTCATTAATCTTCGCAAAACCCTACATGGATCAATATCTGTAATTCTGTATTCATCTTTCAGCCTTTCCAATCGACCTTCTGCTGTAATTAATGAAGGCAGTGGGAGTTTGGTATCTAGGTATATAAAATGTCCTAATTGCGGTCTTGACATGATACTGCTAATTTGTACCAGCTGTCATTATTTTCTGAAATACGATTTTCAAATTATAGAACTGGTTTATATATATATCACTACGGGAAAAAGGACCTTCTGTAATGGCATTTCTGTAACGGTTTTTGAAATAACCGTTACAGAATAGTGAGGTATTAGGCGGGAAAATTGGCGCCACAAATCTTGTAACGGTTATTATGAAACAACCGTAATAACATTTCCGTCATGGTCAGAAAAAAAATGCATCAACCTTCTGTAACGGTTGTTGGATAATAACCGTTACAGATTTCTTACATTCTGTAACGGTTATTATCCAACAACCGTTACAGAAAAGAAAAAAGAAATATATAAATATCAACGATCTTCTGTAACGGTTATTAATAAATAACCGTTACAGAAGGTTAACGTTTTTTTTATTGATTTTGTAACGGTTATGTACTAAAAACCGTTACTGATATGGGACGAATTTTTATTAATTTTTTTATGATTCTGTAACGGCTATTTTTTATTTTTTTATGATTCTGTAACGGTTATTTATTAATAACCGTTACAGAAAAATTCTGTATTTAATTAGGTCTTCTTCCCCATCCCAACAAACTCACAGCTAGCGCCGCACTTAACTCTTTTCTGATCTTCTCATTTATTGTGATTTGTGGTGTCCACTTCACTCCAAAAAAATAGCAAAAATTTTCTAAAAATTTTGAAAAAATAATAATTAGAAAGAGAATAAGAAGGAGAGCAGATTTAAGGTAAAAAAATTTAATTTTGAACTGTATTTTTTATTTTTACATTTTTTCTTATTTATTTCGATTTTTTCATTAATTTATGGTTATTTTTGTTTTTTATATATTTTAAGATCTCATTGAATAGGAGAAGATCTTACATCGAGTCTGTCTCATTTAGGACAGCAAGTTGTACGTTAGATACAATGTGTTGTCTGAGAAAAATTCGGCGGCATTTCCCTTGTGTTCCCACGGATACGTACGCACGAGCAATCGTGTGTTGGCGTATTCAGGGAACATAAGGGGAAATGCTGTCGAATTTTTCTCAGATAGCACATTGCATCTAACGTACGCTCGCTAATGAGACAGAGTATCCAAAGAGCGGGCTAGGATGGTGACCGGTCCGAAAACCTAATATGACAAATTGGTCCGAAACCCTAATAATTTGCATAAATTTTATTGTTCAGATGGATCGGACGTGGATGTACTCAAGTAATCGATGCTCGTCTACATTTTTGAGAGGACTTGAAGAATTTATGGTTTGTGCTAAAGAGAATTTGAAAATGAAAGAAGATGATAAAATGTATTGTCCTTGTCGTGTTTGTCAGAATTTGTTGAAGTGGTCTAATTTTGAAGAAGTGAAGGCTCATTTGATTATAAATGGATTTCAACCGGATTATAGTCGGTGGACACTCCATGGAGAGAATGGGGGGGATAGTACTAGCACAAATGTATTGGATTCTGTGTATGAGGAAGAAAATGTATCATTGCATGATGAAATTGATGATGTCAATGTATTTGATGATGAGAATGTAGATGATGATAGAAATGTAGATAACTCAGAATTTAATGCCGATTTAGATGAAATTGTGAACAATGTGGATGAAAATTTTGTTGATAATGTTGAAATTTTTGGTATGTTACGTGAAGAAGATAAAATAGCTTTATATCCTGGTTGTGAATTGTCAAAACTTAATGCTGTTTTCAAACTGTTCAATCTTAAAGCCAAAAATGGATGGAGTGATGCAAGTTTCACATCTTTGCTCAAACTATTACATAAAGAATTTCTTCCAAAAGATAACCAGTTGCCAGATTCAATTTATAAGGCTAAAAAGATGTTATGTCCTTTAAAAATTGGAGTTGAGAGAATTCATGCATGTCCAAATGACTGCATATTATTCCGGAATGAGTACGGAGACTTGCATAAATGTCCAAAGTGTAATGCGTCACAGTATAAACCGAGGGACGATCAAATTGAAGATGAAGGTAGTAAGGGACCAGCTGCAAAAGTGGTGTTTTATCTACCAATAATACCAAGATTCCAGCGGCTTTTCTCTAACGCGAAGGATGCCAAATTATTAAGATGGCACGCAGACTGCAGGAAAAAAGGCGATGGCATGCTCAGACACCCAGCAGACTCTCCAGATTGGATAAATATAGATAGGGAATTTGAAGATTTCGACAGTGAACCTAGAAATTTGAGATTGGGTTTATGTACAGACGGGATGAATCCTTACGGCAACATGAGTAGCCGGCAGACTACATGGCCGGTTTTATTGTGTATTTACAATCTTCCTCCCTAGCTATGCATGAAAAGGAGATACATGATGATGCCCTTGTTGATTTCTGGTCCCAAGCAACCAGGTAATGATATAGATGTGTACTTGGCTCCATTAATAGATGACCTTGGTGAATTGTGGCAGAATGGAGTGAAAATATATGATGCACACTCTAGAAGTGAGTTTAACCTCCGTGCCATGATATTTTGCACAATCAATGATTTTCCTGCATACGGAAACCTGTCAGGGTATAGGAATAAAGGAGCGAAAGCGTGTCCTATTTGCATGGAAAACATCCATTCTGTGTACCTGAAAAACTCCAGAAAAAATGTTTACTTGGGACACCGGAGGTTTATTAAGAACCGCAATCACCCTTACCGTCGAGACAAGGAAAGGTTTGACGGTACTGTAGAAAAAGACAAGGCCCCAATACCGTTATCCGGTTCAGGGGTGTATCGACAGGTGAAGGACATTAATGTAAAATTTGGTAAGAAATTTGCAAATGAGATACCCAAGGGGATATGGAAGAAGAAGTCTATATTCTGGAATCTTGAATATTGGCAGAGTTTGGAGATTAGGCATTGCTTAGATGCGATGCACATAATAAAGAACATATGTGAAGCTTTGATTGGTTGCATGTTGGAAATTCAAGGGAAAACTAAAGATGGCGTAAATGCGAGGAAGGACATGGTTGAAATGGGGATCCGGCAAGAACTAGCGGCACAAGATAAGGAAAAAAGTCGAACTTGGCTACCTGCAGCACAATTTAATTTATCAAAGCAAGAGAAAAAAAGCTTATTAGAATGCCTGAAATCTATTAAGGTTCCTACTGGTTATTCCTCGAATATATCAAGAAAGGTTTCTATTAAGGACAACAAATTACTTGGTATGAAGTCACATGATTATCACGTCCTACTGACCCAGTTACTTCCGGTCGCAATTAGAGGAATTCTAAGGGAAGAAGTGAGGAAAATCATCACTAAGTTGTGTTTTTTCTTTAATTCCATTTGCTCTAAAGTGAATGATCCGAATAGTTTGGACAAGTTACAAGAAGGTGTTGTACTAACCCTATGTGAGCTGGAGATGTACTTTCCGCCATCGTTTTTTGACTCCATGGTGCATTTGACCATTCATTTAGTTAGAGAGATAAAAATGTGTGGTCCTGTATTTCTACGATACATGTATCCTTTCAAAAGAGCCATGGGTCAATTGAAGGGGCTTGTTCGTAGCCGATCTAAACCAGAAGGAAGCATAGTGGAAGGATATGTGGCCGAGGAGGTTATTGAGTACTACACCGATTATTTGCAGGATGTACAACCAATCGGTCTTCCAAAGTCTCGACATGAGGGTAGACTTGAAGGAAAAGGTTATATATTAACTTCCAATGTTCACCTTATTTAGCACAAATGTTCATTTAAAGTACAATATTTGTTCACCTTATTTAGCACAAATGTTCACTTAAAGCACAATATTTGTTCACCTTATTTAGCACAAATGTTCACTTAAAGCACAATATTTGTTCACCTTATTTAGCACAAATGTTCACTTAAAGCACAATATTTGTTCACCTTATTTAGCACAAATGTTTACTTAAAGCACAATATTTGTTCACCTTATTTAGCACAAATGTTCACTTTTCAGGTACAATTGGAGCTAGTACTCATATACCGGATCTTGCAATGAGAACCAAAGCACATATGAAAGTTCTCCAACATCTTGCTATTGTGGCGCCTTACATCAATGAACATCTAATCGAGTTACGTGAACAATACCCTTCTTACACCGAAAACTTGATTACCATAGAGCATGAAATAAAATTTGTCCAATGGCTAGAAGATAAAGTACAGTCCCAGTTGAAAGAAGGAACAAAGGTCGATGAAACCGTGAAATGGTTATCAAGATGTCCTGATGCCGTGGTCGAGACATACCAAGGGTATGACTTGAATGGATTTACCTGGTACACAAGGAAACAGGATGGTAAAAGTGTTGTGCAAAATAGTGGAGTCACTGTTGTAGCTTTATCTAGTGATAATGTTAGGTCGGCTACTTATTATGGGTGGATCGAGGAGATTTGGGAACTAGATTACCTGAAATTTAAGATACCCTTATTCAAGTGTGCATGGATCGACAACGGTCACGGTGGAGTTAAAAAAGACAAGATGAGATTTATAACTGTTGACTTCAATAAAAGAGCTTATCGAGACAATCCCTTTATACTTGCAAATAAGCAAGCAATGCAAGTTTTTTACATTCAAGATCCGGCGGATAAGAAAAGACATGTTGTGCTTCAAGGTAAATGTTCATCTTATTTAAGTACAAATGTTCACCTTATTGAGTACAAATGTTCATCTTATTTATTACTTGCGACTTTCAGGAAAAAGACGTATTGTCGGTGTTGGTGATGTCGTAGATGAAGAAGCATACGACCACTTCGAGGAAATACCTCCTTTTTCTATTGGTATCGACGATACATCACAGCCAGTATCGATCAGTTGTAGGCGTACAGAAAACACCGAAGGCGTGTGGGTCGACACGCAAAAGAAAAAAAAACAAAATAGCTACATAATCACATGTGAGTTTAAAAAACTGTTATGTGCTAATATAAATTATTCTTAACATAGATGTGCTAAATTGTTATGTTAATATTTTTATTTTTATTTTTGCAGGTCATTAATTGGTGAAAAATTTTGTTAACAAGGAGCTAATTTATTTTTATTTTTGGTTAATTTTTTAAATTGTATTTTTATTTTGTTAGAAAAAATGTAAAACAAAATTAAATTCATGTGTAACCAACACAGAAATTAAAATTGTAATTTTATTTTGTTAGAAAAAATGTAAAACAAAATTAAATTCATGTGTAACCAACAGATTAGCCTCTTCTGTAAAACAA
Source organism: Rhynchospora pubera (assembly GCA_028095005.1). Classification (NCBI taxonomy): domain Eukaryota; kingdom Viridiplantae; phylum Streptophyta; class Magnoliopsida; order Poales; family Cyperaceae; genus Rhynchospora; species Rhynchospora pubera. The sequence goes on from JAMFTS010000048.1 coordinate 150,211, forward strand.
AATTAATATGTAAAAACGTTTGACCTTCTGTAACGGTTATTAGCTAATAACCGTTACAGAAGAGGCTAATCTGTAACGGTTATTAGCTAATAACCGTTACAGAAGGTTATATGTAAAAACGTTTGACCTTCTGTAACGGTTATTAGCTAATAACCGTTACAGATTAGCCTCTTCTGTAACGGTTATTAGCTAATAACCGTTACAAAAGATGTGAATGTTTTTTATATAGATCGACATCCTAACCGCGTCGTTCCGTCACTTCTTTCCAAACTCGAGAACTACTCCTTAAAACCCTAGCCTCTCTCTCTCTCAAGCACTCGCCCTCTCCCTCTCTCAAGCACTCTCTCTGCCGCTCTCTCAACTCCGATAGGCGCTCTCTCTCTGCCGCTCTCTCCCTCGTCTCGAAGGTAAACCCCTTTCCCTCTCTGTCTCCTCTTCCTCTCCCTCTCTGTCCCCTCTTCCTCCCTCCCTCACTGACTCGCCTCTCACCTTCCTCTCTGTTATAGATCTCTCTGCCGCTCTCTCAACTTCCGATAGGCGCTCTATCTCTGCCGCTCTCTCCCTCGTCTCGAAGGTAAACCCCTTTCCCTCTCTGTCTCTTCTTCCTCTCCCTCTCTGTCCCCTCTTCCTCTCTCCCTCACTGACTCGCCTCTCACCTTCTTCTCTGTTACAGATCTCTCTACCGCTCTCTCAACTCCGACAGCCACCAACCCCCGACAGCACTCTCTCGAAGGTAAACCCCCTTTTTTCTGAAATTTTAATTTAGGGGCTGACATGAAAAATTAGGGACTGTTTTGCTTAATTTGAATTGTTTTAGGGACAGAAATGCTTAATTTGTGGGGTTTAATAGGGACTGTATTGCTTGATTTGTTATTTTAGGGACTACTTTGATTAATGTGAACTGTTTTAGGAACTGTTTTGCATAATTTTAATTATTTTAGGGACTGTTTTGCATATTAATTGAGGTTTAATATGCAAAATGCTTAATTGGGGTTTAATATGCAAAATGCTTAATTGGGGTTTAATATGCAAAATGCTTAATTGGGGTTTAATATGCAAAATAATGGATTTAATTGCGGCTGAAATGCAAATAATGGATTTAATTGCGGCTGAAATACATTGTGAATTGATTATAGATACGTGCATGTTATTACTTGATAATTTAGAATTTAATTTGATATATATGCATTGTGAATTGATTATGAATAAGGAGTTAAGAAATTTATTTAAAATGAAAATTAGATGGAGAAGGATCAAAACGTCAATAAGGTGGGGGAGAAATCCAAGGTGGGGGAGGAAACACCTAAGGTGGTGTCAAAAAGGGTCCCGTTTTACGGACCTCCCAAAAGAAGGGTTGTCTCGGCTGTACGTCGTCTTCCTCCAGGCTGTGAAAGGGGCCCTGATTTTAGTATGGGAGTTAAAATAGATGAGGGATCCAGTGAGAATAAGGAGGTGGAGAAGAATAAGGAGGTTAAGGAAGAGGAGAAGAATTAGAGTTGAATTGTCTTAGGAATTAATAAAATTATCTATGTTATTTTGTGTGAACTTTATTTATGTAATTTGAAGTTTATGTTATTTGTGTATGAATTCATGTTTGAATATTATTGTGTTTTAATTAAATGAATTTTAAATTTATGTATTTTTAATTATTTGAATTTTAAACTTGTTCATGTTTGAATAAATTGAACATTGCGCCAAACATTAATATATATTATATATGGTGTTTTAATTAGGTAGTAATGGAGAAAGGTGAAGGAAGCAATTCAAAGGGGAAAAAGCCGATCGAACGAGTCTATGTTAGGCGCAATGTTCGTGCCAATCCATCATCTCAAAACCAGACAAACCAAAACCAAGCCTCTCAAAACCAAAACCAAGCCTCTCAAAATCAGGGGCAACCGAGCCTCTCAAAATATGAACAACATGCAATTTTTTTCAAGCTTTTGATTGACAAGTTTGTGGCACCGTACACAGAATGGATAGAAGAAGTCATTGTTTTGTCGGATGATGATGATGAAGTCATTGTTTTGTCGGATGATGAAGACTAGTTTTAGGATTTAGATTTATGTTTGGTTTAGAATTAGGGTTTCTTATCCAACTGAATGTTTATGTTTATGTTAATGTATTTTGTTATTTGAGATTGAACTTGTCGTTTAATGTTTATGTTTATGTTAATATATTTTGTTTATGTTGTTAATGTTTATGTTTATGTTTGTTTATGTTTATGTTTATGTTTGTTTATGTTTATGTTAACTTGATTTGATTGCTTTCATTGTTGTTAATTATTTGTTAATAGATATGTCTGGAGATCAAGATAGAGATTTACAGGGTGAACAGGCTGGTACAGAATCCGGCGATGAGGAGGTCACAACGTTCGAAATAAAGAAAAGGAGCAGAACGACAATGGAAGAGTTTAGGAGAAAAAAAGCTGCTGGGGAAAAGTATGAAATTAAATTTGACAAAGAAGGAGTGCCAATTGGTACTGAAGAGGCGGTGAACAAATTTGCATCATATTGCGGGTATCTGGCTAGAGCAAGAGTGCCAATCACAATTAATGATTGGCGGAAGGACGTTTCAAAGGAAACCAGACTTGAGTTGTGGTTGGACATCAAGGTGAATAAATTTTCACTTAAATCATCTAATTTAAATTTCTATGCTACCAATTAACTAACGTTTCGTTATGTTTCAGAAAATGTTCAACATCAAAGATGATAAAGCCATGAACAATACTCTCAAAGCGATGGGCATAAGTCACAGGGCTTATAGAAGTAGGATTGCTGAGGAGTACATCACAAATGCCGATCCAAACAATCCAAAAAATCCATGCGATAAACACCCAATCTCACAAAAGGAATGGGAAGAATTTTTCAAGAAAAGGACGGGTGCAGATTTTGTTCAAAAGAGCAACAAAGCGAAGGAGTTGAGAAAGAAATGGAAAGAGTCTCATAGGATGGGTTCCACTGGCTATAGAGGAAAAAAAGGTTCATGGAAACCTACAGACAAGATTGTCATACCCGGAGATTCTGAAGGGGCCGGTTCCACGAGCATTACCATCGGCGATTTGGAACCGAGGAGTCAAAGGTATTTCATGGGAAGGACTGTGGCTACGAAGGATAAAGGTACTTACACATGTAAATACTTATTATATATGCTAACTTCAAATTCTGTTTTGTGATTATTAATAAGATTTGTTTGTTGCTTGTTAGATACTTACACGTTCCATAGCTCTGATTCGTCGACTATTGAGGCATTCAGTCGGTTGAGTGCCATGTCTGGTGAAATCAATTCCGGGTCAATGCCGGAACAAGAAATCTTAAATCGGGCGGTTGACAGGCCAGAACATTCAGGAAGAATCAGGGAATATCCTTTATGGACTAAGAAGGAAGATGTGTATAAAAGAAAGCCTAGAAAGGATGCGCATGAAGGATGGATGGCACCAGACCAGATTGAAGAATTGATGAGCAGGGTCGCAGCTGAAGCCGCAGAGAAAACCAAAAGGGACTTGATTCACTCCGAGGAGATAATGAATGCGGCGAGACAAGAAGCTTTTCAGGTAATCCTTTTTGACAGTCAAAATGTAATCAAAATGAATGAAAACTATTATTCATCATCCGGTTGCTTGATAATTTTCAGGAGGTGAAACAATGGTTGGCCAGTAGCGGATTGCAGTTTCAAGCACCGCAGCAATTTGTGACGCCGTACCAGCCATTCGTTGAAGCTGAGGTAGACTCAGGAATGCCAAACGAGCAGTTATTCCGAACGGTTGCCTCAAGCTATATGCCTCCGGATCCGAGAAGCGTTGTTCAGGTTCATATTGATCACTTTTCTCTTTTCTATTTAGATTTATGTTTGGCTTAGCATTAGGGTTTCTGATCGAACTGAATTTCAGGAAGAAACGCCGTGCGATCTCTTTTCCCTTGATCATCTTAACCAGAAGATTAAGGTGGCCGAGGGAAATATTATTCCGAGTGTTGTTGGTCAGATCGTACACGGCGTGCCAATAACTGATCAACAACTCTATATCCATCTTCTCCGAGTAGGCGATGATTTTCGTCAGTGGCAAGTCCCAGGTAGGTCAGATGAGCTATTAGGAAATAATATAGGAGGGCGATTTCCATGGCCGTCATTTTTGGTGGAGATAGGCCACAAGGTATCGTTTTATTTAATTATGATAATTTATTTCATCCATCTCTATTAGAACTCACTAATTAATTATGTGATGACATTGAATGCAGAGTTTGATAAAAAAGAAGCCAGATGCGAGCAAGGCGGTGGCGAAAAAGGTGATCGAGAGTCCAAAGGTTCCAAGTGCAGGTTCATCCAAAACCTAATTAGTTCAATTGATTGTTTCAGGGTAGATTGTTGCTCAACGTCGAATAATCTATTCTTTTGTGTCTGATTATTTCAGGGTCGATTGTTGCTCGCGATCCGCTACTTGAGCAGGATGCAATTGAAAAGCTTACCCCATCCGAACGAGAATTGTATGAACTATTGATGCTCCAACCAGAGCTTGAGAAAAATTTTGAGTTGCATAAATGTGATGTTTGGGGTACACACAGCGGTGAGGTTAAGTTCAACGTTGAATTGTGCGACATCCTCCAATGCTTTAGAAGAGAATCTCTAAACGTGTCGATCGTCAAGTTGTACTCTTGGTATGAATTTTCAACCTTTAAAATATTTTTTTAAAGTACCGTATTCAATTGGAGGTGAAAAATGTATGAATTAATATCCGTGAGTGTAGGTTTTGGATGAATGAACTTTCAGAGGGAGAAAACAACATCACCGTATTAGATCCAGAGATGTTGACTGCTCCTAAAATCAAACAAGAACAAAACCAAGCTGCGGACTACTTGATGAAGTCATTCGCGCAATATTCATCCAATTATATGATTCTGCCTTATTTACAAGAGTAAGGACAATTATAACTAATAAAATATCAATTATCTCGTTTACATGTTTGTTTCATTTTCATAAAAACAATAATCTCTATTCTTGCAGCTTTCATTGGGTCCTTCTTGTTATTAATGTCGAGAAGCGCACCGTTCAAATAGCAGATTCTATCGAGCGCAAGAATCCAAAGATATTGATTAAGGGATTCATAACCCAGTAAGTTTTCGTTTCTAAATGAAATTTTGATATTGAGATAAGGACTATGTACGGTTCTATTTAAGCTATTAATGATATTGTATGCAGGATATACAAGCGATACCTTATGGAAAATGGAAAATATAACGCAAGGACCCGAACAATATTTGATTGGTACAAAATTCTGGTACGAGACTTAAAAAAATATATTAGCTACCTAGGGTTTCTGAAACTGTGCAAAATCTTAACTATCTTTCTTGTTGGATCTTTAATTAGTGTCCGATACAAAAGGGCAACACAGAATGTGGATATTTCACAATGCTCGCCATGAAAAACGTATTATCTTATTGGATAGCAATTCAGGAAATACCTCATGTAAGTAACTTATTCTTTTAACTAATAACATTTGATCAAACAATTAGATTTTAGAATTTCATGATCTAACTAATAATATTTTTGACTTGTTTATCATAATATGCAGATGATCGAGCCGGTTGGAGTACCATACAACAAAGAAATGATTGATGGTGTCGTGACAGAAGTTATGGACTTCATGCAAGGGGTATTATTTTGATTAAAATGTGTTATTTGATGACTTGCCATGTTTGATTATACTTGTGATATATGTAAATACTTTGTTTATTGTTTGTGTCATATGCATGATTATATATGTTTGATATATGTGTGCTTTGTGATATATATATATATGCTGCATTTGTTAATGTAAATTGGGTACCAATTTGGTACCAATTCGGCTAGCAAATTGGGGCTAGCCAATCAAACAGGCAAAACACAAAAAAAAAATTAAGACTTTTGTAACGATTATTAGATAATAACCGTTATAGAATATTATAATTTCATTTTTTTTAATTATAAATATTATCTGTAACGGTTATTAGATAATAACCGTTACAGAATCAAGTCTTCTGTAACGGTTATTACCTAATAACCGTTACAGAAGTTCTCCAAACACCACACCTGTTCCGTCCACAATACCATAACGGTTATTAGATAATAACCGTTACAGAAGACTGGATTCTGTAACGGTTATTATCTAATAACCGTTACACATGTTCTACAAAAAACAGTACCAGATTTTCCCTTGCGTATACCATAACGGTTATTAGATAATAACCGTTACAGAAGAGGGGGCTACTGTAACGGTTGTTGTCTAATAACCGTTATAGATCTGTAACGGTTATTAGACATTCTGTAACGGGGGCTACAGTAACGTTTCGTGTACCGTTACAGAAGTCTTTTATTAACCGTTACAGAAACCAAAATTTCGCGTAGTGTATGTATGTTTGTGCGCGCGCTTCTAGAGAAAACTTAAACCAATTGCCATTGAGAACTGGAACTTGGCACACATTAATTTTTGCCATTTTGTCAGCATGTTCTTGTGGGGTATCAATTAAAAAGATTTCAAATGTTACTTGCGATAACTAAAATGTAATAACAGAGATAACATTTTAACAGCATCATAATAGTATTATTATTCCCATGTTCATAGACTACTATATATATAATCATTATTCGACAGTCCAATTACCAACCCTATTAAGTAATTCGAAAGGATCTATTGCCTTATTACTATCCTTCTCACCTTTGTCAGTACTAATGCCTAATGTATCAGATTTCCCCATATTTTTTGATAATGCATCATTCTGATTGTTCAAGCCAGAATCCACCACGTCGTATCTTTGTTCAACAATTTGATGCAGTTCATTTCCACCTGCATCAGAAGTTTTCGCAATATTCTCTCCTGATTCCTCTTTCACCTTGTGATCAATTGTCATATTTTTACATGAAATATTCATTCCATTGGTAGTTTCTTCCATGGGACTTGCCCTCATTTTATTATGTCGACGTCCTTGATGAGATGAACCTTTTGTATTTGAAGAACTACCTTTGGAATCATACAAACGTGTTGATCCGGCAAGTGCATTTCGTTGAATTGGCCAAGAATGGTTGTGCTCAGATGTGTAGGTGATAACTAACATGTTTGGATTGGTACGGCTACGCTCAACTTGCTTCCTTGCCGAACAACCCTTGGAGCTACTGCATCTGTAATACCCCCTGAAGATCAAACCATACATATCGTATGGCGTTAGTAGGAAGAGCAGACATCATGCAAACATAATTTGTCAGTACAGGTGCTAATGCTAGTTCGAATTAAACCTTTATATTTAGTTATGTACAATACTAAGTTATTAGATATTATAGGAAGTTAGGAAGAATATTTCAAAGCTCAAAAAGTCTGTTTAATTTGCATCTAAAAAATTTGAAAGAATATTTTTAAGTAACTATGGAGAGAGTTTAATATGCACTATTTTATGTATCGCGGACTTGTTTGGGGATATTTTTATAAATTGACAAATCTAATTTAATCAAATCTAATCTAAATCTCATAGCAAACCAAATTTTATAATTTTTGAGATTTTATTCCCATTTTTTTCGATCTTTTTTAAAACTTATCATTTTTGGAACGTTGTAATTAAATAGTATTTGTTAGTTCCAATAATAACATGTTTTAAAATTTTTTTAAAAAATAGTAATAAAATCTAAAAAATTATAAAATTTCATTTGTTATGAGATTTCAATATGTAGATTAAATTGGTAAAATTAAATTTGTCAATTTAAAAAATATTCCTGAAAAAAATTCGAGGTACAAAATTAGCTGGTACAAAGTTTTGCAGTAATGCTGCAATATATATATATATATATAGAATAAATCTATTGTGAACCGTGGTTCATATAAGCTTTTGTGCACCATTAGCATTTTGGTCGGTGATTTCATAAATTATCAAATCTAATTTAACCAACCCAATCTATATATTGAAATCTCATAGCAAATAAAATTTTACAATTTTTTTATTTTTTTTACTATTTTATTCGAATTTTTTAAAGCAGGCCATTTTGAGCTATAAATATACTAATTTGTTAGCAAAAAATAGTAAGTTTTAAGAAAATCGAAAAAAATAGTAAAAAAATTTAAAAAATTATAAATTTTTGTTTTCTATGAGATTTCAATATATAGATTGGATTGGTTAATTTAGATTTGTCAATTTGCAAAATTACCGATCAAATGGTCATGGTGCACGAAGCCCTCTATGCATCATGGATATATGCTAAAAAGTTTCACGTTTTATGAGATTATAAGAATATATTAACTTCTTTTGACCAAGACTTTTAAGAATACAATCCTATTGATTAAAAAAATAGAGGAGGGTTCCAATGCCTACATTTTAGTTGCCCCAAATACCAACATTCCATTAATTAGTTTTTTTTCAAAATTTAAATTTACAACATCAAATCCAAACCGTTCATATCATTTAATTTAACGACCGATGTGTTTTCATATAAGTTTTGTAAATTTTAGAGTTTATTTGATACTCCATCAAGAGCTAAAAAACTCAACGAACCTTATTAATTATGATAGATTCATTCTAATACGTTCATGTTTTAACCTTTGATGGAGTAACAAATAAACTCTTAAATTTACAAACAAATATAAAAATGTATCGGTCGTTAAATTAAATAAGATGATCAGTTTAGATTTGACGATGCTATTTTTAATTTTACAAAAGTAACTAATTAGTAGAATGTTGGCATTTCGGGACAACCAAAATGTTGGCATTGGAACCCTCCTCAAAAAAATATACCTAACATTATAGGCGGAAAACCAAGGAAATCGCCTGCAATTTTTGGTATAAGTTAGAGCGGTTTAAAATCTACTAAATAAATATTTTTTTGGAGTAAATAAATAAAATCTACTCCAAATTTTCATTTCCATTTTTTGGGAAACACGAATTCCATAATATTGTACAAAATCTTTTTTAATATAAATTAGGCTTCAAGTCTTTCAAATACTAATTTTAAATTAAAAAGTCCATAAATGATCCAGCCGGCTAATATTGTACAAAGTTTATAGAAAATAATTAGTTTAAACCTATATAATTTATTTTCTGTAAGAACAAGCTCTTGGTCTAGTGACAAACAGTAATGCATCTTTAGTGAAAGGTCGCAGGTTCAAAACTTCCTTGTGGGGTTTTTCATAGACATTTAATTTAAAAAGATCAATGCAGACCCCAATTTATTTTTTTAAAAAAAATTTATTTTCTGTCATGCCTTTCAAGATTGTGGAATTAGTTGGAAATTAATACTTCAAGCCACTATTGCAGTCTCTATATGACATGACAGTTAGTGAGGCTATTATAAGGAAATTACTATTTGGTTCAAGACTTGCATATGCGTTGATGATATGCATGGCTTTCTTTTGAGAATCCGTATGTATATATTATGATAACTAATTAATAATATTGTACTATTAATTCTTTTCACGAAGAACCGTAGGAATCATGAGAGGACGGAGCATAATAAATTTTATTTTCTTTTCTTATTCAAAGTAAGATCCAGGAAGGTGAAATTGTTGTGAAGAATTGAATCCTATATGCCAAAGTTGAATTCTGCTATGCTTACAGATCCCTGTTCGAACTGAAATTTAAAGTTTTACTTTTTTTTGTGTATCGATTTATGTTCCAACATACATATTGCTTGTTTATATTTACCTTTGTGTTTGTTATAACTAGCTTACGCTTGTGTCTTTTTTGGAGTCTTTTACGTCTCTCTGTCTCTCTCTTTGTTTCTTTTCTTTCCTAGCCAGAGAAACAATAGAGAAGAATTAAAGATGTTGTTCCGTTTTTTGCCACAAGCTTGTACTCAACTTCCTTTCCGAATATAAACTTTAGAGTTCTACACTTATATAATAATATACTCTTGTGCTCTGGGAATATCTTATCAATCTATTTCCATTCCATTTATTTATACTTTTTTTGCAAATCCTCACGTTTTTTTTGAACGAAACCGGTTTTTCTTCCTTTTTTTAATTTCATATCAATATATAAATATATTATGTCTAAAATTCATATATAGAGTTCATTAAAATTTCATGTGATTTAGTAAACATAATAAAAATTTGATCATTACTAGATCGATCTTAGGGGTCAATGAATAATGAGCAACTAATGGAGTTTTTTTCTGGAAAAAAGAAGCTTCAAATCAAGATAAGATGATCCGGAATGAAAACGGGGATGTCCACAATACCTGGGTTTAATCAGATACAATTTGAGGGCTTTTGCAGATTCATTACTAAAGACTTGATGGAAGAACTTGATCAGTTTCCAAAAGGAAAAATGGAAGATATAAATTAAAATATGGAATTTCAATTATTTCTGGAAAGATATCAATTGGTAGAACCCTTGATAAAAGAAAGAGATGCTATCTATGAATCACTTACATATTCTTCAAGATTATACGTACATGCTGGATTAATTCGAAAAACCAATAAAAATATGCAATACCAAACCGTTTTTATAGAAAACATTCCTATAATGACTTCCCTAGGAACTTTCATCATAAATGGAATATACTACAGAGAAAGATTGAAACCTATATATAACTCCTTTAACTAAGAACTCTCTCATGCAAATGTTTCTATTTCACTAATTATAGATATAGTTAAATTTATTTAAACTAATGTTGAATCAAGAGAATTTATGGCAGCTAGCAGTCCTCTTTATCTGAAAATGCCGTCTTACTTTGGTTTTGGGAACATTAATTTATTTCACATGCTTTTGACTGCTAAGGACCGTCAACGGTACGCCATTTACCGTTATGCCGTTTTGTTTAACCGAAATGGAACGGTAAATGGCACCAGAAATTGTACCATATTTTTAACGGAATAGTATGTAGCACAGTTGTTTATACCGTTATCAATAAATGAAGTACTGAAATTGGTAATTTCAATAGAAAATGGTAAGTGAAATGTTTGATGGAACATAAATATGTTTCGTTTAATAAACGAAACGGTAAGTGGCATGGCTGGTTTTTATCCTATTTATGTGAAACGGTAATGGCAAAGGGTGTTTTCGTGGTTTTTGACCACGTTTGACACCCCTAACTGCTAGAGAGTCCAAGAGGGAAACTGATCAACAAGACAACAACATGGTGGTAAGAATTTTTTTTTATATATAAATTTATGATAACGAGGGCTTCCCAATTGGTCATGCACTCAAGCGCCGATTGTTTTTATTAATTAGTTTGTATTCACTGATTTACGTGCATATATTAGTATTTAGTACCTTCTCTAAACATCAGCAAAACTAACAACACAAATTTCAGTGTGTGAATATCTACGCTTGTCGAGAAATTCTGATCGGCTACTTGGTACATAATAGAAATTACCTTAAGGAAGTCTTTGTTTATATATTATCCTTTCATATATAGCTAATAAAATTACCTAGGGTATGGAGATCCCTTGATTGGTTTTTGTCCATATTTTCTCCAAGCCCAAAGATCCGATGGCACCACCTCCCCTCCACCTGGCCGTGCATTTGCTGATTCCACTGCTGGAATGCAGACCACCTTTCTTTCTTGGCTTTTCCTTTAGACAAGTAAAAAAAGAAATTGTCATACTAAATATTTTCTCAAGCTTTAGCTTAATAGCTCTGTTTATCAATTAATTTTGTCAAATTTAATTAATTACTTAAATCTCTTCAAAGTTTAGAATTTCAATTTCTTGAAGTAAAAAATGAAAGAAAAACACTATGTCCTTTCTTAACAATTATAATAGAACTCATGACAGTTTAACTGCTCAATTTTTCCCGAAAAAAAGAAGAAATTAAATAGTTTTTAAAATCTTCTGAATTTATCCTGATGAATAGGGTTTTTCAAGTTTACGATCGATGTGCTTTTCCTGATAAGCTTAACATTTAGTAAGTTTTGGAGAAAGAAAAAGAGCGCGAGGAGATGGCAGAGAGAGGTATAAATGCTAAAGCTTTTCAGAGCGTCTGTGGATGTATCAGACACTTTTGCTCCTTTTTGTTTAAGATTTGTCACTTCTACTAGGGACCAAATCCTTTGTTTGGCGCATTGATTGGATAGAGCACACAACCAACTTTTATTAAAGAAGGAAACGGTGATTTAGAAAACGTGCAAAAAGAGGGAAAAAATACACTTCACTGATCATCTTAATTTGTTTATAATTCTGGGTTTGCGTTGTTCATACTTTAAATTTTGTGGGATATCCTGCTAGGTTAAGTTCATACTTGATCGCTATACTTCCTCCAATTAATGTCCATGAAAATAGAAAGTGTAAAATTCAAAATAATGGGCCGGCACTACTATGCTTTCCCTAGCTAAGTGTCTTTTAAAGATTCCTTAATCAACATATATAGAAAACTAAAAAATTAATTAAATAAATAAATAGATGAATAAAGTACTCACAATTGTTATTCAGATAGATTCAAGTATGTACTAATTAATGAATTAATCATAAATTGTTTGATTCAAATAAATCTGCAAAGAAATAACCTCAATCGACATACATAAAGAAAAAGAAATATAGATCAACACACCTCCTTCCTAATCCTAGATTTTTTTGTGATGCGACATCATAACTTGTCATACTTGCTGATGAACAACCTTTTGCCATGACTGGCGATACATGAAACCCTCCTGAATGTAGATCACTTCTTCCAGTTGCATCAGCAACTGCACGAGCATTAGTGGCTTCCGCCAAGCAATCAACACAGTTCGAACCTGACAATTCGTGTAGCAAAGAATCATTGAAGTTTGTAATGCGGTGTCCTAAAGGAGCCAAATTAGGGTTTGGGAGCTGCTGATCAGGTGGTGAATCCCATTTGGACTTCTCAGCATTATGCATGGGATGGACGCCGCCAGCACGGATGATATCGTTTAGGTCACCTTGACAATATTTCTCCTCCATTAATCTTAATTTGCAAGGCAATGAGGCCACCTATATAGAACTTGTGCTTTGTGAATGAATCTTACTCAAACGGCAAGAAGCATACAATATCTTACATAACAGTAGATGAAGTTAATGAGGCTAAAATCCTTAATATTGTTTATTCCTGAGAAAGATAAGGTACGGTACAGAGAGATGATATTAATGTATGGGGAGTGGACACGGCTAAAGACGAGAGAGAGAGAGAGAGAGAGAGAGAGAGAGGGAGAGAGATCAGAGATGGTCGCTAGCGAGGTGCTTAGTGGGGTAAGGACTTGGAGCAGTGATCTCTCCATTTGCTCTTTCTAATTTTTGCTACTTAGATTTTAGGATTATATATTTCAAACTTATGAATCGTTTAATTTGAATAGAAGATATATATAATATCAATTTACAGAAAACATAATAATTTATTTGAAAGGTATTAGCAAACTGATTCCGCATGTTGATTTTAAATAATTAATAATTCAGATTGAAAAAAAATAAAATAAAATCCTGTGTCCCTAATTTAAACTAGCTAACATATATAAATTGTGACAAATACTAACTCAGACGTGTAGATATTTAGAATTTTTTATATTTTTTTACATCATAAATGCATGTGCGTATGATATCTATTTCACCTCTCACTACTAGAATGTCAATTATTTGCTTCGCAAAAAGGCGTCCCTATTCCGACACGGAAAGCTATCCGCGTCCACCTAAAGACGCTACCTAAACGACCCTGATACTCTAGCCGCTAATAATAAACATCCGTGTCGCAAGGACGCAGATTACTTAACGCGTCCCTATATCTGTGTCGGGATAACGACGCATACCATATTTCCTGATCTCTTATTCAAACAGTAAGCGTGTCACTATTTAGATGTTACTATGTCGGTATACCAACGCCTTAAGTAAGGGACTCAGATAATATATTGTCAGAATTTATCGAGGCCCACAACCTATTAGAGTCGATATAGCGACGCCTTTGCTTACTGACGCAAAAAAATTATTGTCAGGATCTAATGGGCCTACTGTATTCATGTTTTTCTACATTATTGTATATTGGAAAAAAACATCGATATAGCGACATCATTGTTGATAGCCACATCAATTACATTTATACAGCCATTTAATTCTTTCTGGTACCAATTTGGTACCACACTATTTAATTCATATGATTTTAATTAGTGACAACTATTTTGGAATTCTCAGCTATACACATCATTCACGTTGAATCAAACAAAATCACACAAATATCTATTGTTCATTGAATTGCAAATCATCATCCAATAAAAATAACAAAAATTATTCATATGTTTAGATACAAACCAGAATAGTAAAGTTGAATAGTCTATCTAGCTTAAATTATCATATCCAGGCACATAATCATATTCAACTTGCATACGTGAAGTAGTAGTAAGAAGCGCTGTCTATTCCCCATAGCATTTGACATGCTTGTAGATGCTGCACTTAAAGCATTCTTCGTGTGTGGTCCCCTGTGAAGTGTTGTTACCCATTGGTGGTACTGTCAAACTTCTGTGTTGCTGAAAAATAGACCTAAAACATGGAAGCAAGCAATCACATTAATAATTAAACAAAACTAATAGCCAAGCAAGCTTATTAAAAAATTAACCAAACCAGAAATTAAACAAGCTCAACTGGGTGCTTATCCTTGTTATTTTCTAATCATTTACTATTAATTTAACAAAAAAATTGACACCAAAATCAATATTAAATTTTAACATATTCAATGCAAGTTAAAGGTTATGTATTTACCATAATGTTTGTTGGCATGTCGAAGATTGGCATGTTGAAGACTGGCATGTTCAATCCCTTCCAATGTAAGCAACAGTTCTTGCCATCTTGCTATCAGTGAGGCTCCACAATCATCTCCCAGCTCCTAGCAGATGATGATACCACTGTAATTAAACAAACTAAATTACTAGATGTGACATGTTTGCAATTATGTTTGCATCTAAGTAATTAAACTCTAAATCCAAGCCTAAATCCTTACAGCAATGAAGCAATTATCTCTGTAAGTAATTCAGCAAAAAAAATATATTTATCCATAAAACTACATATCTAAAAACCAGCAACAGAACATATCAGTTTGACAGAAATTTATCAACATAACTATCAATATAAGCCAGAGAAAAGAAAAAAAACGATAACTAAAAGGAAATAAATCTGTTTTAATGTGTAAATTTCAGCCAACTATCTTCCTTACTGGTGTTTGAAAGATTTTAATGCTCAAATCACAAAATTTTTATAAGGATCCCAAATATTTTCTATATACAAACATCAAAACTTTCTGACTATATGAATTATGAATTGTTCAAAAAGTAGCAATCAAAATTCTTGGACTTTCACAAGTGAAGGATGTTAATTGACATCAATGGAGCCAGAGATTAACACAATCATCTCTCTTATGTTAAGATAAACCTTCAAGCATGTAACTAATTAATTAATCGTTCTAATTTTGATTTTTTGGTTGAACAATTTGCTTATAGGAAACAAAACGTAAAAGATTTGTATATGTGAATGCACTAACAAAAGAAGTTATATATGAAGAATACCTGATATGCTCAATTAATCAGCTAAACAAAGATTGGGGTAGATCAGTTGCCTAGGTTAATACGAAGACACGGGTCACAATCGAGTAACCGACGCTGCCGCCACGAGCCAACTTCTGATCCCGATCGCCACGGATTTCAAATATTTTGAGATCGGCCCCCAGCATCTACTTTCGTCTTGTGTCCTCCGTCACCTCGTCCGATCCCTAACGGAAACTCGAGGATCTCCTCGTTGGGCTTGTTAGATCTAGAAAAAATTAAATATTAATTTTGTATAAGCAACCAAAATCACAAAGATCATCCATTAATGGAGAGGAACAACAATGACGAAATAAGTAGAAGTTTATTATTTTCAAGAGAAAAGCACTACTAAGCAGAGACAAATCTTCTTGGTTTGTATGAATGAAAATGGCATTATCAGAGACAAAGCAGCGGGGAACGAGAGAGGGGTTAGGTGCGCTCAGCAGTTGACCCTCTCAAGACTTAGTGCCTTTGTTGGAGAGAGGACGGTGCTAGGGTTTGCTTGTATTGATCAGAAAAAAGGCAGAGTTGTGGGGTGACAATCGGCCAGAGCCGCCAGACAAATGCAAGAGGCATGCCGCATGATGTATTTTTTATTTATATTTTGCTCTTCTAGGGTTAACAGCAAAGAGGCGCATATTATTATTATTTTTTTTTTAGAAACACAATTATCATTTCCTTCGTATTATTTTTCATGATGGTCCATTATATTCATTATGATTATGATTATTCTATTATATTACTATTAAATATTATTTTTCCAAATTTTAATTGTTTTACAATTACAAATTTAATTACTATTTCGGTGTTAAATGTATTTAACATTTGACATTATTAACATCATCACAAATAAGCGTCATATGATATATACACATTTTTCTTTTTCACGAATAAGTTTATTGTGATTACACGATTTATTAAAAACATTAATATAATTTTTTTAAAGTTAAAACTTATCAGTACATTATCATTATTATTAAACCCATTTTTTTATTTAAAAAGATAGCAAAAAAATAGATAATGTGTAAAGAATTATAAATCAAGTGTGGACTAGGGTCTCCTTATCAAATCTTTTGCCTATGTTAGATACATAGCTTTTATAAATGCTACTTATGTCATTTTGACTGAGATCAATTCTTAATTTGTGAAATTATTTGAATAAAATTAATACCATTATTTGTTTGCAAACGTTTATTGGAGTACCCTTTTTTATTCAGAGTAGTACCTGGATGACATAATTATATGAATTTAATACAGAGTTAATATGGTTTGATTAGATACAGAGTTAATATGGTTTGATTATATGACATAATTTATTGTGTCAATCGTGTCGAACCGTGTCAACATTTTATTATTTTTTTTCTAAAAATAATTAAATACATTTTAAAATTAGAGAAAAAAAGAGAAAAAATTGTATTAAAATTTTATAAATCGGCTATATAGTTGACATAAAATAATATGATAATAATTCATGATGATACAATATAATAACTAATTAACTAGATAATAAAATATGAATTAAATAATATTAATTAGTTGAAAATTTTTAATTATAGTTTCTGTATGATTTTTTTTTCTTAAAATTCAAATCATCCTTAGTTTTTATAAAATAAAATCAAAATCGTGTTGTGTTGTATGGTAACCGTGTCGTGTTGAATCATGTCGTGTTAAACCTTATCAGTTTTCTGAAAATGCTAACACAACACAGTTTTGACACGACAAACCAACAAAATCGTGTTGTGTTGAATCCTTACATGTGGCGTGTCATGTTGTGGAAACACGGGTATTTATCGTGTCAACACACCTAACACGCCACCATTTGTAATTTACTAATCACAATTGACATGTTCCAACATCGTATGATGTAACACAATAAAAAAAAAATCTTATTCATCCTTTTAGCATAATTCCTTTATATTATAAATTTACTCATATTAATTTAAAACTTTTTATTTTGGCGATTAATTTTTTTATCAGAATTTGTCAAGTAAAAAATAAAATTCCTGCAATATTTATATTTTATCTAAGAAATTAAAATAATTTTTAATAAATTTATTTTTTGAAAAATTAATTTGTGTCGTATTACTCAAAGTCCATTCAACATGACATGGTACGTTCAAACGATTAAATTCATGTCAACACGATACAACACGAGCAATTTCATTTGGCAATTCACACTTATGTTAAAGCTCATACATAAAGAGAGCAACTAAAATAGCAAATTTTTTATTTAAATTAACGAGTAAATTTTTATTAATTCTTTTCTCTAATTTTCTGTATATTTTATTTATTTATTATTTTTTTTTTAGAGAATATTTTTTCTTAATCACTGTAGTTTT